>WURV02184881.1:0-12913 GCA_011762755.2 Epimenia babai | reverse complement strand
AGTATACTTGATATACGAAAGCTTGTGTTAATCCTTATATAGTGAGTCAACAAGGTGTTACCTTTGTATTTTCGTATTTACAACATGGCTAACACGGCAACCCACACCTGTACGAATAAAACCCACATCGTTCTCTGCGCATGCACTAACCCTCGCGATCTTCCGTTTTGTTACTGGAGCGAATAGCACATGCTCTGAGAAGAGAAAACTTAACTCTTCTCCACTATCCTACGTGGTCTCGGTTTTCCCTCGTAACGCATTAGAATT
The DNA here is from genome assembly GCA_011762755.2 of Epimenia babai. Lineage (NCBI taxonomy): Eukaryota > Metazoa > Mollusca > Solenogastres > Cavibelonia > Epimeniidae > Epimenia > Epimenia babai. The sequence continues at coordinate 12,646 of WURV02184881.1, read as the reverse complement.
CAAAGCAAAATATAGCGAATCAGGGAATTCGCTGTGTTAACATTATAGAAGCGTACTCGCATCATAGAAGAAAGTACATTTTAGAGGCATATTCACATCATAGAATTCACAGTATTAGAAGAATAGAAGCACAGTACATTACCGCATCGCAGTACAGTTACAAGTCGCAGTACAGTGAGAACTTGCTGTACAGTTACGACTTGCATCTACATTTACGTTGTTTGAATATTCCGGAATAAAAATATAGGAAGAAACAAAAGAAGTGGAGTCGAAGTTAAATTACTTAATTTCCCCCCGATCGTTTCCCGTGCCCTGCTACATTATTGGTGATAAATGACTGCTGGAATTCCGAATAGTTCGCGTATAATTGAATGAGCATGGTGTATCAATAATTTACAGTTCAAATTTCGCGTCTCACAATGGACGGCACGATAAAATAGGCTCTAATGTTTCTCTCACTTAAACGGATCACACCCACCGACCGTTAATATACGCTATATGTTGTACTGTTTATTATTATTAGGCTATTATGGTAGTTACCTTCTGTCATATGTTTGTGTTGGTTTTTTCCTAATAAAGGTGATAGATATATGTATCGTTTGGTCTTATTGTACTCCAATTATCGCCGTCGGAAGAATCGTTGACTGAATATTAATATTTGTGAAATTAATGGACGTACTATTGGCTTGTGTATAACTGACAGGTGTATGTGGAGCTACGTAAGTGTGAGGTTGGTGTTGGGGGATGTCAACGCTGCGGCCGATGGGTCAAGTGCCATTTTTTGTGACTGTTAATTTAGCATTGTGGGTTGCTTGTAGGTCACCAGAGTTCGATTAATGGTTGGTGAAACGACCGTGGATAGCCCTTTGTCTTGTGTCTGGGTGAACCTGGTATCGCCGTTCATGGTTCATTCGATTAATACAAAATGAGGTGTGATGTTGCTGTCCGCAGGATTTACATCGATCTTTACTCGAACATCGATAAGAGTTGTGTAACAAACTAAGACAGTGAAAAACATATTCGTTTCTCCCTAGCTCTGTTGCGACGATACTCAGGGGTGACATATACGTGACATTACTTAGCAATGTGATCACAATCGTAGAAATAAGAGCTGATCTTGGAAGTGGATACGTAAAAGTTTGATGTTGTGTCCACCAGAGGGCGGTAGGTTCGTTGTGGTCGACGTGAATCGAAGTTGTTTCGGTAACTTTTCGTATTATCATCTTTGTCTATCGCTAAATGTTCTATTTCCTCGATAATCGCTGAACGTAGGTCTTTGAGATTCAAGTAATTAGATCGCGTCGTACGGTAAATATTGTCACGAATTGTATGTGGTAGTTTCCTCGCAAGTAATGCTGCATAGACATGTCCCGCACAATCAACGTCGATGTCGAGTGTCTATAAACTTTGTAGATGGCTTTCGTACTGAGCACGATACCGGCTGAGGTCGGTTGCGTTTGCAGAGGGTGGTTGTAAGTCGAAAATAAACTGTAGGCGAGCTTGTACAAACCTGTGTGATTTTCCGTATGTTGATTCTAAAAGGCTACAGGCTTCTTTATAGGACTTTATAGGTTTGTGCAAGCAAATCCGGTTAGCAACCGTAAAGCTTCGCTATTTAACTCTCCAATAAGATAGTTCATCTTGCTAGCCTCTGATATATTTGTTCGCTTGTCCACACAATCGAGAAAAAATATCCCAGAACCACTAAACGTTGATGGGTCTCCTTTGAACGTGGGTAATGCAAGTGTAGGAAGTCTAAAAGTTTGAATTATGACATACGTCATCCTCGTGTTTGTCTTTGTCCCTATGCTTACTGTCGTGATTGGCTTGTAAGTTGTCAGGGTTAGGTGATCTGATTGACCACTAATGTTTCTATCATGACCATTTTGTCTGTGTCACTACTATCGTCGCCATGTGTATTATGTGTGATTATGGTTGCCTCACTTGAGTTATTTAAATCTACTACTGTTTTGATTATCTGGACAGTCACTCTCTAGTCAATTCGTCTTATCGAATTGTTTATTGTATTATAATACTCTGATGCGGCAGTAATGTGATCTTCTAGTTCTGTTGCATCATCGATGAGTAATAAAATCTCTTAAATCATATTCTTTTATGTTATCCCTGAGTCTTAAAATTTCTGACTTATAGCTTTCTAAATTTATAAAGTGGATGTCATTGTCACTCGTAGTTAATTCTTGGTCTAACTTAGTTATTGTAACGATGCAACTGTCCGAAAACCAAAAAGTGTCATGTCCGCTCAAGATCATTCCACATCTGGTATTTGCATGCATACCCAAAAGTACCTGCGATAGCCTACATACGACATCTTCCCCTTTTTATAAGGCTAAGCCAAATTACAAGTCTAAACGAATAGGGACCTTAGGGATTCTGCAACTACGCCGAAGAGGGACAGGAGATGTGATATGATTTGGACCAGGATCTTCAGATTCTGGTGTGGGAGTATTAGGAGTACTAAGGGTATTAAGAGAGGTGGGAATTGTAAGTTATTGCGGTTCGAAGCGTGCATCGGTCAAGATTGCGTGGGGCTCCTGTGGGATTGCTTGAATGTGTTGGCTGTTTCTCCTGTATCGACTATGTACGAGCGCGGGGAATTCGCTGTTCGTACGACTGTGCCCGGGGAGCTCCATTGCATTTCTTCCGGCGACTTGATACGTACGCGTTGACCAACATCGAGATCAGGAAGGACCTTTACTCCATGCCGCTTGTTTTTTTTTGCGAACGCTGCCTTGGCCCGTGCGTCATTGGCTCTCACCATTTTGTCTTTCGGCCATTGCGGTTTTAGCTTTACTGGGTTACCCGGAAGTGTAGTTCTCAGCTGGCGTCCCATAAGAAGCTGAGCTGTACTGAACTTAGTTGCCCTATGAGGTGTAGATCTGTATGTTAAGAGTGCCATAATCGGATCTTCTTGATCAAGTATGTGCTTGGCTGTTTGAACTGCTCGTTCTGCTTCCTCATTGGCTTGTGAGAAGTGAGGGCTTGTGGTATTGTGATATATATCATAATCATTAACAAAATTTGTGAATTCCGCAGAAGAAAATTAAAAATATTACTAACAATGGTTAATGAGAATCCGAACCTGGAAAAGATACAGTTTAGGGCTTTTATCACAGCACTGCTTGTAGTGGATTTGAGATCAACTATTTCTATGTATCTAGAATAATAATCAACAACAGCGATGTACGTTTTATCGTCATGCTGTAGGAGGTCAGTGTCAATCTGTTGCCAAGGCTGCCCAGGTAGCAAAGTCGTTTTTAGTGGTTCGTGGGATTGACTTTTTTGTGTATCTGGCAGTGGAAACAATTTTCAACAAATGTCGCGATTTCTTTGTTCATGCCAGGCCACATTACGTTCTCGGCAATGACTTGGCTGCACTTTGTCCCACCGTAAAAACCTAAGTGAATACGCTCTAAAATATCTAATCTCATGCTCGGAGGTATTATCAAACGACTATCAAATAGTATCAGGCCACTATAAACAAAGATTGGAGATCAAAGTACGGCTTACATGACTCCTTTACATCGGACTTATATTCAGGCCAACCATTCTTTACGTACTCATGCGAGTGTTTCAGTTCACCCTGCGTGGCATGTCTAAGTTTCCCTAATTTCTTATCAGTTACAGGCCAAGACATATGAACAGAGTCAATATACCTAATTACTTCATTAACGAGGGATACGCTGGATGTATCGTGTATCGAAACAGACTCAGGATTCCGCGATAGCGTGTCCGTAATGATTAGATCTTTTCCAGAAATATACTCAATGTCTGGATTATATCGCATCATGCGAATACGATATCACTGGCACCTGATCGGGACACGATTCAAATCACGGGCTGCGATTGATGGGACTAAGGGCTTATGGTCAGTGTACAGTTTGAAGGTGGGTAGTCCATGCAAGTAGCGATCGATTTTCTCGCCTGTCCACACTAGACCAAGGCATTCCTTTTCGATCTGGGCATAACGACGTTCGCAGTCACTTAATGAACGAGAGCAGAAGGCAACTGGTTTCCACACCTCTCCGTGACGTTGCAGAATACACCCGCCGATACCATAACTAATGGCGTCGGCAGTAACACACACGTAGGCAATGCCGGGTCATCGTAAGCAAGTACTGGCGCACTTGATATTACGTTTTTCGCACGATTAAACGACGCTTGTTGTGGGGCGTCCCAACACCAGGCGGCATCTTTTCGGACCAGCGCGTTCATTGCTTCTAATATTGAGGCGAGATTATCTACATGAGGAGCCACATAATTAATCATACCCAAAACGCGCTTAAGTTCAGTTACGTTCATCGGTGCAGTCATCGCATGAATGGCTCTGACACGATCCTCACTAACACGGATACCATCTTTAGACAGACACTGGCCAAGGAAGGTAACTTTTTTCTCTCGGGGAGACGACACTTTGACATATTCAATTCAAGACCTGATTCATTCAGTACGCGCATCACCGTTTCGAGTTGCTTCTTCCATTGTGAAACCATAAACCAGGATGTCATCGACATAGACTAAACACCTGTCCACGTGTTTCAGAAGTTCCATCATTCGCCCTTGGTATATTTCGGTGGCGGAGTTTATCCCGAAAGGTAAGGGTTTGAATCTGTACCTAGAGAACGGAGTGATAAAAGTTGTAACACGCGAACTTTCCTCGTCAAGTTCCAACTGCCAGAAACCACTGGTAGCATCCAAGGTTCTAAACACACGTGCACCACTCAGCTGACCAATCAGCTCTTCTTTTGAAGGTATTATGCGACGCACGCGTAACACCGAATCGTTTAAACGCTTGAGGTCTACGCAAATTCGAACATTTCCATCGCTCTTAATAACTGGAACCATCAGTGAACACCACTCCGTAGGTTCGGTTACCGACACTATGACGTCAGTAGCCTGCATACGGTCAAATTCGGCTGTTACTTTAGGTAACATGGGTAACACGATTCTGTGAGCAGTCGTGACGCAATGGGGTTTTGCGTTCTTGACTAATGTAATATGAATTGGTTTCCCTTTTAATTTACGCATGGGGGCGTAAATTAACGTGAGCGTCCACTTCGTTAATCCGTTTAACAAGCCCCAAGCACATGCTGGTGTCACGACTTAGCAGATTATCTGTGATGCCACTTGCAACAAGCACACGAAAATCACTGGTTTGCTGCTTATACTCCACGTGAGCAATAAAAACTCCTCTAACATCTACATTGCCGCCGGGACTTGAGAGCACAGTATCTGTTGGGTGTAGTAGAGGTTTGTTTTTCATCGAGTTGTATGTTCTTTGTGAAATTATCGACGTATCGGCTCCCGTGTCAATGTTGAATTGGACACAGTTACCGTTTATGATGAGATCCACGCACCATGTAGCCTACTTTCTGAATTAGGATCGAGGACGGAACTAAGGAACAGCTCGGCATTTTCTACGGCGTCTCCGTACTCCACGGAATCACCATCAAAACACGCACTATTTTCTACTTCACGAACACTACGTCTCGTACTTTGCTGTGATTTGCGAAAGTCACACGCCACTGCATAATGACCAAATTTGTTGCATGTTCTACATCTTGCGTTTTTTGCAGGACATTCTGTGTGTCTATAATCGATGAGATGGTTGCAATTTGAACACTTTTCGTACTTATAGCCAGTCCTCTTTGAAAAGGATCGTTGTGTGTTTTTGCGTATTTCACCAATGGTATCCTCTGTACTAATAAAGCTATTTTGAGATTTTACGAGCTCGGAATTGCGCACTTCCTGAATAGCATGCGCTAGCGTTAGGTCGCTTCGCATTTGCAGTTTTTTGTGAGAGAAGTTTGTCTCTAATGCCAATGACTACGTATTTGATCACGAATACACTCATCGCGGTTGGCACCAAAATCACACATTTCTGATAATTCATATAATGCACGAATAAACGTTTCAGCATTCTCACCCGCTTGTTGCGTACGACTATGATATTTCGCTCGCTGGAAGATTATGTTTCGTTTAGGGACAAAATGTTCATCAAACTTTCTTAGAATCACATTAAAATCTTCCTTCTCCCCCTCGGTTACAAAAACGAAACTCTTGAAGACGCCGTTCGCCTGTGGGCCCATAGCGTAGATGAGCGAAGCTACTTGTACGTCGCCGAGATCTACCCGTAGTTTCGAAGCGATTCTATACGTAGCAGATAGAAAGGTACAGATAGAAAGCGTTCTTTCCATTCGGGCCACTTTTCCGGTTAGCTGAAGTCAAAATTATCTGGCGGGTTGAACTTTGGCATTGTATCGTTTATACAATCCGTCGACAAGTTTAACCGTTAAAGTACAATTTTAGTTTTAACTTTTAAAGGAATAACCGCTGCCACCATGTAACGATGTGACTGTCCGAAAACCAAAAAGTGTCATATCCGCTGAAGATCATCTCACATGGGTACCAGACAACTCGCCCCGTCGACTTTCCGACGCGGACAACTCGACCGACGCTATGGTATGGGACCCATGGGGAGACAACTCGACCCAGACAAGTCGCCCCACTTGAAAAGACGACTCGACCCACTTATGAGTAACGAAATAAGTGACTATTTGACTAACCAAACGACTAGAGTTGTGTATTAAAAAGAATTTATTACACAAAACTACGATATTATTCCACATCCGGTCTTGCATGCATATCTAAAAGTACCTGCAGATAGCCAACATACGACACTATTGTAACACAATGGCGGTTGGTAAATGGGGTTGAATCAAACTAGTTGGATGCCGTTAGTGGGGTACCGCATGGGTCACTTTTATGTCCAATATTATTTACGGTATACATTAACGAAATCGACGAAGTAATCAAAGTATTGAATTTTTCGGACGACACTAAGGTTTTCAGGAGAATTGGTAATATTGAGCACAGGGAAGATCTACAGAGAGATTTAGATAACTTGGTTGAGTGGAGTTTCTTACTCTCGGTATTATCCATGTTGTTCACTATCATTTGATGAAAGATATTTGAAGGAACGTACTGAGGATTACAAAGGTCCGAGAAGCTACCTCCTTTCTCGTCACCGGCGGTTCTAGTGGCTGGCCGAAGGTACTGTCAGGTATTATCCGAATAAAAATAAAGAATTATTCGAATAATGTAGGAGTATTCCCTCACCCTTATTTTTGATTTGTTACGCGTGTCGGCTGCTCAGTGCTCAGGATGCCGGGAGTCCGGTACCGACAGACAACAAATACAGAGTTCATCCACTTTTGTCTTCATTAATATAATAATTTTTCGAAAATTTCTCATAAAAATGGAATTTTGCACTCTTGTAGTGCTTATTACTTTCGTCACACAATCACGAGCATTTTTCAGTGATAAAAACAAAGAAGAGATACGGTGTGCAGGTATGGATTGGGAGTAGTTTTGTTGAGATCCTACCCTTGTGCTACTAAGTCTACTCTAGAAAGCCTGCGATTGAGTATATCAGTCCGAGTGCTTAGATATGGCATAGGAAAACTACGGTCCAAGTATGGCATATTTTTTAAAAACTGCAACTTCAACTTGCAGGCTAGTTATTCTATTTGAGTATTGTCAATAACACTTCAATCATATCATGAAAATTGAAATATGAATTGGACGACATTGCTCACCTCGGCCCTTTTTATCTACATAAAGCAATACCACATAATAAATTTTGAACAAAATGGTGCATACAGTGCAGAAAATTTAACCAATAAATAATACAACTAAATTCTTGAAATAAGTAACTTATTAAAAAAATTTACCTAAAGTAAATTGGCGCGGTGTTCCAAAACCGGATCCTTGTGAGTTCAATAACACTAACAAGTGAATGCCAGCCTCTTTAGAGGACCAAAAAAGTTTTTGATGCTAGAAATTTTAGGCATTCGTAGTAATGTATTTTAACTATTGTTTTATTTAAATTTAATCTTTTAGTAGCTTTAAATTTAATGTGTGAAGTGCAACTGACAGCATTTATGTACTGATGTATTCCTCTGTTAAGATGAATAATAGGCTGATGAGGAATCTATAAATCAAGACACGCTTTGTTGAGGAGATGTGTTTTTCATGGGTGGTGGGTACGGAAGCTTCTGATGATTTGCTTCAGTTTAAGACATTGTAACAATGATTTGAACCCGAGACTTATTTAAATATAAAGATCATTCATCGATAATGCTAAAGAAAAATTATTTACGATATTGTTTCAAATATTGGGAGGTGTTGCACATAATGAACAGTGGTCTGCGATTTAGGATATTCGTTTATTCAATTCATATCCCAGACAGCGCTCTGCCGTGCTAGGTATTGGAGTATTCACATCACGAACAATGGTCTGCCATGCAGGGTGGTTGTGTAGCCACATCGCAGACAGTGGTCTGGGTCATTGAGTATCTGTATTATAGACAATCGTTTGTTATGCTGGGTTATTCAGGTTGTATACCCACATCACAAACAATGATCTGTCATACCCTGGGTGTATATGTGGCCATATCATACACAATGGCCTACTATGCTGGGTGGCTGTGTATATAGCGTACAGTGGGCGGTTGTATACTGTCATAATATCGATCTCAAGTAAAATCTGTGCTGAAACAGTCAATCTACTGCGGACAATCACCCATTTGGTCATCTCCATTTTTATATATACTTTATAGTAAAATTGTCGCAGAGATACCTCAGAATAATTCTTAACTATCATATCCGATTGTGTTTTAGTATGTCGTGCTATGGTGCTCGAAATTAATCATCTCATAGAATCTGTTGACCCGAAGAAAACTATAGATGTTGCTGGCTACCGACTTGATGGTGATGGAAATCAAGCTACCAAATCGGTATGGAAACTACGTAATGTTTAATATTCAACAGAATACGCCGGTAAATTCAACCCATTTTGTCAAAGTTTGACATTATGGTCTTATTGACTAAATATCACGATAAAAATATGTAGCAGTACGAATGAAGTTACAGGTAAATTGACTGAAAATAGTTAAATTACAGGTGACTGGTTGATAGTGCCTGAATGAGATATTTGAAATGCATACGGACATTTTGCGAGTCAGAAATCTTTCTGGGTGTCATGGATTTTATACTACGTGCTATTTTGGTAAAAGTTTATACTCCTCAAAATTTTTAGGGGATAATACTGGTCTAATTGAACAAAATTGCTTTCTGCAGGTGTTGTACGCGCGGTCAGCTATCCATCTGACTGAAGTGATGGATGGTGTCTGTAGGGGGCTTGACAAATATGGAGTAGCAAATCTCAAGAACCTTAAAAAGAGCCTAGTTCGCACATTGACTGAAACAAAGCCCAGCGAGTCTATCGCCTTAAGGAACACCCAAAAATCTGAGGCCCATGATAGAATGATCAAACATATGGTATGTCATGGCTACAGTAATAGCAAGACTAATTTCTGGTGAACTTGTGGTCAAATTAATCTCTCACTGAGCAAAGGCTAAATATATTATTAGCTCCCCTGAGCTTATGCTCGCTGAACTTTTCTGATCGGAGTTCGCCCGATGTCCATCCAACCATCCGATGTTAACATATTCTCAAAAAATTGAGATTTATTCATAGTTTCGTCATCGCAGCAATAGGCGGTAACTTCTGCAGATAGTCGTATTGTGTCTTAACAAATTTTCTTAGAACCGCTTATTGCAGAGCTCTGGTACTTGGCAATTATTGTCTCTAGGGTGGTCTCTTCTAGATTTGTTCATGGTATCGTCATTATAGAATAGGGAGGTAACTTCTGTCGATGTTTTTATTTTTTATTAAAAAATTTTCTTCTCATGAACCGCTTATTCCAGACGTCTGCTATTTGGCCAATATTGTCATTGGATTGGTCTCGAGATTTGGTAATCATATTGCCATGACAATAAGGGGAGATAACTTGTGTTGATGTTTGTATGTTTACTTGGAAAATCTTTTTCTCAAGAACCCTTCATCGCGGAGGTCTGCCATTCGGCAGATATTGTCCTTGGGTTAGTATTTTTTGGATTTGTTTAGCATCTCGTAATGGGAGCAAAGAGGGTAATTTCTATCGAATTTTTATTTGAACATCTTTATCCCCATGTCACCTCACTGCAAAGGTCTGCAATTTTGCAGATATTGTCTGTGTAGGTCTCATTCAGAACTGTTAAGGGCATCTCCACAAATCTCTATTTTCTTGTTTCGGTATCTTAATGGATATTTTCAGGTCTCTTTGGCCTCTTGTTTTTGATGCCAGGCAGTCTCCTTGTTGTCTTATTCTAATAGCAAGATGGCCTCCTTGGCCTCTTGTTTTGTCTTTTCTCTTTTTACAGGTGAACGTATTGAGGTCTCTTAGGCCTCTTGTTATTCATTAGTTTTAAATATCATGAATGAGGTATCCCACTCCCGGTATCTAGTTAGTTAAGGTAACCACCAAAGTTCCCCAGGTTTATGTACAGTGTTTTCTCCTTTATCCGACCATAAAGGTCAACTGTCCAGTGTGGTTTTCAATATGTTGTTTTTACCACCATGGGAAGTGTGGCTAATTGCTTTGCCATATTAACCGCAGAGGCTTGCTGTGTAAAGGGTCACTTAAATTTTTGTTTAGAAGCATCATCATTATCTTCTTTTCTGAATTCTTCATTTGTTTGCAGTACTTATCTAACTTGCCTACAAGTAAATTAACAAAGTACGTGTTGATAATGATTTTTCTACAAATAATAAAAATTATTAGTTATTGCTATGCCCCCATAACCATACCTTCGCCCCCATAACCATACTTTCATGCCGTGTAATTAGAGCTTCGACACTGACCGTCATCAATTAATGTGTGTGTGGTTCACCGGTGTGCCGCCATACACCAATTTCTCCATAATAACATAACACTACGTCTGTTTTATTGATACACGCAATTTTTAACACATCCACCAAGCTTCAACTATTTTAAGGTACTATGATGACCCAAAATGTCGCTCTACATGTAACAAAGGCGACGTTGAAAACTAGTGGATATACTCATGAATTCTGTTTTAACAAGTAGTTGAATTGAATAGGAAGACATGCAGAGAAAAATAACTATGTTTGATCATGAGAAGAATTTGCACGAGGGGATATTCTCAAAATGTAAATTTTTATTAAGTGTACAATTTATACAAAGTCTACAATTTTTGGGAGTCCTGAAATAATTTTATTTTGAGATCTTACGTCACTATTTCGCAAGGCATGAACTCAATAAATGTCTAAAGTTTCTCTCAGTCCCGTATCAAATTACGGTGAATTATAAACCATAAAATTCATTTTTTGGCATACATTTTATTACAATGCTCCATTTTTGATCACCTATGTGTATAGGTGTGTTGGACTGACCCTATATACAGCATAGGAAACACTAAATGTCAACATTTACAATGTAATATAGCAGGAAAACTGCTGGAAAGTTGTGTTATAGACGTTAAATTAACAATAAAAATCCAATAACAACTATATACAAGAAATTTTTTTCGTGAGTTGTAAAAAAATGAATAATTACAATTTTCCGGATAAGTCAGCAAGGGAAACTGGTGTACCAGGCACACTTTCAAATGTTTATTCACATTAAAAAAGTTTAGCGATATGAACACCACATATTTTGTACATATGTGTCATCGATTCTGTCATTGCGTGTGAAATGCTGAGATTATTTCACTATTACGTCCTCACGCGCTGCACATTTCTCAACAGTGTGATGATACTGTCAGTGATTACGATGAAGATATTATGGATCTGTACGTGGCCACCAATAAACCACTCGATGCGATGGAACACGCCATTTGTTCGTCCAAGCTCAGTACGTTCAACCGTAACTATATTCAAGGAGAAAAATGCACTGAAAAAATTTTGCCTCTGGGCATACCCTAACCCACAATCTCTTGACAATCGTTCAGGTTCTCCACCAACTGAACTACAAAGACAGCCTAACCGCCATGCTTATTTAGATATTTTGAACACCCTTCGAAGAACATACTAAAGTCTGACCCTACTAGACGCTGGATTTTTGTCCGTGCATTTCTCCTGTACTTGAACCACTATGGCTACCCCTAGCAATGTCGACTTAATTTGTAATTTGTGCTCAATTCGATTCAGATTTAAAAATGTTGAATATTGCTACAATGAGTGAAGGTATTCAGACACGTGAGATTTTTGGGTCATAGTCAATTTCATAATGGTATAATCAGAAAATATTGTAGGATAAATGCTGCTACTGACATTTCCTACCAATAATAAAAAACACTTGCCCTTTTCTATGAATGTGATGGTTTGCAAATTTTGGTATTTGGTATTTTTACTGATTGTGACCCTCGACCCATAAATTTTTTTCATGGCTGTTGTCAGAATGTTTTGTAGAAGGAGCAAGTGTTGATAAGACTGATAGGAAATTGGGTGTGGGAGTTCCCATCATAATGCTTTACTTTAAATAAAGCTTTATTGTTATTATTATTATAATGCATGATACACCTCCTGTTTATCGGGAGATGAAAATACGTTAATCAATAAAAGTATCAAGTGTCGTATTAAATTCGATATGTATCGAATTTTTGTTAATTGACAGCCGGACGCTGCACGGACGAAACTTTGGCCGAGACATTTCCTCCTACCGATGATCAGTTCACCGACGAGACGCTCACCGTGAAGGATGTAGTGCCTGGTTATGGGGAG
>WURV02184870.1:0-12914 GCA_011762755.2 Epimenia babai | reverse complement strand
ACATCAGTATACATGACATCAGTATACATGACATCAGTATACATGACATCAGTATACATGACATCAGTATACATGACATCAGTATACATGACTTCAGTATACATGACTTCAGTATACCTGACCTCAGTATACATTACCTCAGTATACATGACATCAGTGTACATGACATCAGTATACATGACCTCAATATACATGACCTCAGTGTATAAGTGACATCAGTTGCAGATATTATCGGATCTATCAAGATCTACATCGTCGCCGCGATCCTCCCCCGAGTCATCGACGAGCATCCTTCAGAACGAGACGTTCCAACTGAGACTCGCCCCACCCCTCCGTACCTACGACACGTGATGGCTGCCACCGCTCGCCGTGTGGAGTTTTTAAAGTTTTTTAACCACCATAATTATATGATTGTTATACTAATGAATGATAAAGGTAAATATCATCCGTCGCGTGAATCTGTGGGTGCTACTGATGCAGTGATTAGGGTTAGACACATGGCTTTGCATGCGAGAGATTGGGGGCTTGATTTTGAACAAGACACCAGGTATTTTACACCAGACAATGAACGAGAGTTTTGTGTTTGAATGCAGAGAAAGATTTGTATTGGTGTGGGTTGTTGTATTATGTATTATGTATTAAGGAGGTGATGAGTTTTGGCACTACCGCAGGCGCGGTTTTTTTCTGTTCATTTCTCTCGTGTCGTTGATAGAACCACTATGGCTCTCCCCCATTAACATTAACTTAACAAAATGATGTATATTATCCCTGTGCTGTAACATTAATTTTGTATGATACACTCAGAATTTTTTATTGTTGCTAACAGAGTATTTATTGACAAAACCTCGCGTAGAATTTATTCCAGGTGCTCTCTCTGAGTCACGTTCTCAGCTTGGGTTTCATAGACATACTCAGTGTATATTAAAGTTTATCAAGTTTACTCTATGAAATGCTCATTTCTGGGTCATATCGTTCTTGGTTATTTTTATTTATAGTTTATGAATCCGGCATCATGGTGTTTCCAGGGTGATCGTTGCCTGTGTTCTCTTTCCTCATAATTACACAGTGTCATGGTACGGAAATACTAGAAATGACCACGATACTGAACAATAGTAATTGTCTCCCTTGATTATTACCGAACAAAGCTATTGTCTCCCTTGATCATTACCGAACAAATCGATTGTCTCCCTTGATTATAAGCCGACATCTTTTCGACTAACTGACTTTAGGATTAACGTTGCTGGCTTTCTTAAATCTAGTTTACTGAATCGGGTGTGACATGCAGGTTTATTTGCAATGCGAGAACTCATGTTTATATGTCATTAATCAAAAACTTATCTTTTCTATTTTATAATGCGGCTAACATGGCAACCGCCACCACTATGTCTGCCCTTCGGAAATATCCAAAACCGCATGCTCATGGGTTTCTTGGTTTCTTACTGAAATTAGCCAATCAATTGCGAGTACCAGCTCTACTTGGTTGGCACCGAGGAGCGTGTCCGCTCCAGTATAATGTTCACGTGACCTACCATATCGCGATCTTATCAATAGATCTAAACGCGCCTTTTGAATACCAGATCGACCCCACTTCCAAGTACAGACCCCATTATTACGACAGTAATACATTTAAGAATTTCGTTACGGTCGGGCATGATTACGCGACCAGCAAATAATCGCTGTGGTGCTCTGGTAACGGCGCTACAAAAGCGGAGCACACTCGTGTGTGATGAGTTTTTGAACTATTTATCACGTTTGAAAACACCGGGTGTTGGCGCCTTGATCATGCATTCATTACTGGCTACCTGGTCTAGTTTACACCTGTACAGGTAACTTCATTTACAGTCAGTTTTGGTTTATTTGCTCACGGTAACTAGACTCGCCAATACCAGTTACCCACAATGCAATGTAAACGACTCGAAGTGATTTCAAGCCTTAACGCGACCTTTACTCTGCATTGTGTGGATATTTATTTTTAGTTCATCATTTGCGAACCATATTACTCTACCCGATGAACCGTATTGGCGCATTGCGCACCCTACAGTCATGACCTGATATGTAGGTATACCTTACCTGATGTGCCGCTTTACCCTCCGGTTGATTTTTTACTATTCGTAAGTAATAAGTAAACAGAACGAGCACCGACTCGGTGAATGTTTGTATTGAGTCGTTTTATTGACAGTAAATGTTTTTAAGGTACTTCTGTATATCAATACACATCGACGACACCTTACAATATTAAAACGATGTTGACCTCAAAGCCAGCAGTGCGATCCAACGATGCGCGTTTGCGTCAATTTACAGTCCGTCAAATAATTTTTAAACAGAATAAAAATTGCGGAATCAATACATTGTTTTCATGCCGAGGGCAATCGTGAAATTATGTTAAAGGTACGGCCAAACGTATACAGCACTCTATCGATTACAGAGATATTGAAATGACGGTAAAGGAACGGCCAAACGTATCGATTAGAGAGACGGCTTGTGGGTGATATGACAGGAAAAACCCCTCAACCTTTAGTAGGTCTAATCTTGCGCAGAGTTTATATCCGTACACCCTCTGTTCTGTTCTAACAACATTGACCAATGATCGTAACGGAGGGCAAGGATACAGTCATGAACAACGTCCCTAGGACGTTTTTGTCACGGGACGAATCTTTAAATCCTTACAAATATCATTTTTTGTCAAAAAAAGTTTTTTACAAATTTGTTAACATCACCGAAATTCTATAAACTTGCAAATGTTAAAAGACAGGCCTGTTTTACTCGATTTCCTAGTTGAATCGTTAATTGGTTTACGATAGTGTATAAGTTACAGCCAAGATCAACCCAACTTTGACTCATACAGACACGGTGAGGACGATTAAAGCGAGTACGAGCGAGTAAAGCGGCGTATGCGGTGTTGCTGCGTCTTTGTTACACGCGTCGGTATCGCAGCACGAGCGACAGACGTTGTTGACGCACCGCCGCATGTTGAGCGCTCTGTTAGCGTCCTCCGACAGAAGGACACACGGCGACTTCATGCACTCCTTGGAAATGAGGCGAACGCCACCTGTTAAATCGTCAACGTACATTCGCCACGAAATTATGAACAACCGTGTCTTAGCAATGTTTTCTACACAACACCTATTAAAAGAGATTGTATATGTGCATGTGTGGTCTCTTTCTGCCTACATTAATAAATTAACGCGTTAGTTTATCAGCGGAACCACTCGGATTTTTCTCCTGGGACGGTTGGAAATGAGACAGTGAACAAATGTTTTTGTTTGATTTTGGCGGTAATCCGCACCACTGTTTGAATCCGGGTGTTTTTTCGAGCATTAGTTTCACAGAACACGCGGAATGAGCCGTTCTGACGGGGGATTGTGTGCCCTTGATGGTTTTCACAAATGCGTTATTGCAATCGTATACGCCACGAGTCTCAAAATAAACAATACTACTCCAATACATTTATGAATATCGTAGTTTTTAATAATAAAAATCTGTATTTTTTTAAAGTTTTTTTTACTTATTAAGGGGAATTTATTCTCGGTGATGTCATCGTTTATGGAACCAAATCTATAGCATTAAAAAATAGAGTGTATGAAATCGTAAAGAAAATAAACGAAAGCCAAGTAACGCAGCCACGTAGGTATATCGACGCTGATCGCAGTACTGTGATATCTATGCTCGATTCGCCAGCATCGTTGAATGAATCAAATATCTATTTTTTCAACGTATACAGAAATCATGCCAAGTTTTGCAATTATATTTAACCACACAACGACTCAAACTTGTAGTTCTAGTAACTGTTTGACAGATCAGACCGGATTCTTCAGTGGCTCTACCGGCCGCGGGTGAACTAAAATTCATCAACCTGTCTGACACCCTCAGACACCAATGAAGGGGGGGGGGGTACCAAGCCGTCTCACGACAATAATTCTTGATCTATATATTAGCGAGGATGGATAAGGAACAGTACGGATACACGTAAATACGACAAATACACAGGTCTGCCTAACAGTTTTTGACTGATTGATAGAGAGGTTAGTAAGCTTTCCCATATAAAATATACATTGTTGGGTTACCTTTACTTTTCTCGTATTTACGATATGGCAAACACGGAAACGCAGATCTGTGTATACACGGATATGGCGCTATTGATGTAATTCCCCACCCTATTTTATACAAGACGGTAATTATATACATAGGTTCTTAACAGACACATATGGGCTAAGACGATGTTGACCGACGGCAATCGGATATAGCATGAGCACAAGGCGTGTTTTATTTGGACACCGACCATTATTTTCACATCTAGCAGCCCCCGTGTGCATGCTCCTACATTATTGAACCAATTTTTCCCATTACGGCCCGAATCCCTAAAGCGACGACGCATCTTGTTTCGAGCGCCAACGACAAATTCTCGTTAAAAGGTCGATTGGCGGACCCATCTCAGCGTCTCATACGAGCGTCACACAGAGTGTTATTTATAGAGACCTTACAATTTGTCAATTTACTGCAGTTGGCTGTATCTTTCAAACTAGCCGACGGAATGTAGAAACGCTATGATTACGTTCCTTCTATTTTTAAGCAACGACTCAAGACCCATCTCTTCTCCGAGTCACGTTAACTGGCGCACATTGTTACGCCGTGTGCTAAAACCCCTCCACTATATTCTGAACTGTGAACCACTCTTAGAGCACGTTATCGTGGCATAGAGCGGTATATTAAGTAACCTATTTATTATTATTATTACTAGCCTAACAATTTAGAATGCATACGCAAACTATCGATTATCATAAGAACGAAACGCCTTGAATGGGCCATACTTTGGCAAGGACATATGCATGACCTCCACTGGCTAGTTACCTAACTAACTAATCTAACCAATTTATCTAACTGAAATACTAAAATACACTCTAGCACTTCCGTCTCAGTCAAACCTAAACGCGCAGTCTTTAATACAGTCTGCTATAGAACCAATTCGTATTATTATAAAAATTAAATATTTTTACGTTACTTAGTTTTGAAAAGGCGCATATTCGTGGGATCGCCATGTATGCATTCACAAATTTTGGCTACACACTGTCCACTCAAGGCCCTTTAGTCGATATTCACGATAATGTACGAAATGCAAGAGGACATCCTGAGAAACTCGTGACTATGTCTTATTTGATGTGACATCGCTTAGAGCTAATAAGCCAAAGAATTATAATATATATAATACAGACAACGATAAAATATAGACAAAAATAAGCCAACGGATCTCTCTTGTTTTCCAATGTATAATTTCATGAAATGAAATTTTATTCATTTATAGTGCCCTTGTAACACATGGCTATCAAAGACACTTTACAATATATATATATATAAAAGTGAAATATGTGGAAAATACATCTGCTCGCTCGATTGCAATACCCAACCCCCACCCCCATTACCACCCCCTCCTTGTTGAATAGTGATTGAGCGAGGGTTCGGTTTACTGACCTTTGGTACTGACGCTTGTTTCACAGACGTCGAGAAGGTTCTCCGAGCGATCTCTGCAGTCTTGTAAATGTTCGGGTTTGTTACAGTCCTCATTAGTTCTCGCGTTCTTGCATATATAGCACTTTAATGCGCCGCCTGTAGACGCATAATGCGTATCTGTTGTAGTTAACCCTTACCACACTGACAACTGTATGTCACGTTACTATAGCGATACATTTCTGCGACAACAGAGCGCTAAGGGTTAATCACATCATGTGGCTAATTCTTCCAAAAATGGCTGCCATGATTTCACTATTGCGGATATAACGCGAACATTTAATAGAAAGCCACAGAAATCAATCGACATTAATTTCGATATAAGAATGCATCTAGTTATAGTTAGGAATAATGAGCTATAAATTGTAAAATGTATAATCAAAAACAATATTCGATTTTATGTTTCGTTAATAATTAATCCGAGTCGCAAGGCGCGATCCTGGTCGAGACGGAATCGATTTGTCGCGTGTTACAACACGAACAAAAAGCGCGTCGTCGAGGGACTACTCTCCGTCAGACACGACAGTCGATGGTTTACTGGGTTTTACCTGTCTCCTTTTCATCGTCATTAGTTCTCCGTCACGACGATAGATTTAAAACTCGTGCTGCGTTGAGCGTCGTTTATTCACTCCACTTTGTCCGAATCCCACCTGACTACCGAATACTTAGCCACGTCGTGCCCACCGCTGAATCTGTGTTATCTGATGCTATCTGAGTGAGAAGATAGGACACCGGAGAGGCAAGCGCCGTGTGACCCAGTGTCGTCAACATACCAAACTTATCTATGCCGAAGGAGACGCGTGGACTTGCACGAAGAGATAGTCGAAAGGTAGGAGTTCTGGACTCGTGAACAAAGGGTTTCTGTTTGGCAACTGTCCTCAGTTCTGTTTTCCAGCGATGATCCCCAGGAAGTCATTTATCCCCAATTGCTGGATTAAACCCCACTCTAAAATAGGTACACGCTTGATAACATCGTTCACGGGTGATACGTTAGGGCCGTTAGAATTGAATCTATATTAGCTGCTATAAATGTTCAATGTAAACCGCATCTTTGAGCCTTTATTGGCTGATACTTATGGTCTATAAATCTTGTACTTCACCTTTTCTCACCTCTTTGCGTTGTTATACTGCAATAGCTACGAAAAGCTCCGCACGCATCCATATGTCGTCGGGGTTGAGACGTCAATGGCAACAAGAGTGACAAAAGTGAAAATTTATGTCTTTGATATTGTGTGTGAATTGCCTATTATAAAAATTTGGTCATGTAAATAAATTGAATTCAATGGCTTAGACTGTGTAGTTCTAACATCTCAACCCTGTCTTCGACACTTTCCGCATCCACCATACAGCACCAACAGTTCATAAACTGGGCAGACAGCTGGTACATTACCGCCAATCAAGCTGATAGAGCCGGGGCAACCGTAGCAGATGCTATTCTACTTTTACTCACCCGGTATGGTGCACACGGCGAGGAGAACAAAAATACTCCGAACACCGGCGCGACTTGTATTCATTTTAAGATTGTGGTCAGGCTGAATTTATCGTGAGGTCACGACGCGCAAACATAGATGTCTTTTTTCGGCAGCGATCGTAAGTTTTTGTAACTACAACTTTTAAGTCCTAAATAATATCGTTGAACTGGATGTTATGAAACTTTTACCCTTAATTGTTGAGATCCGTGTTGTTTATACTCGCGGACGACTAAAACAGTAAGTAAAATGTTTTTTCGATCATGGAAGATTAACCAAAGATACACACTATACTTCACCAGATGATGAAGTGCAAAACAAATTTATGAAGTACAGTGTTAGTGTAAAAGCTTGTAATTAATAAAAATAATTAGTGTGTATATAAGGTACTACCCTCAATATTTTACGTTACGAAGTTTTAGCCTAACACGATAACCCACACTTTTATCGCTAATAGTCAACCAGCATCAACCTTCACGGAACTGCTAGTTCAATCTTAAATCTCTTACTATGTAGAAGGTCACCGTTCTGTTCTACCCGGTGACCGTGTCAACAAAATGATTTCCACGCTGACCACTCCACGAATGGACTGTTATACCTCTGTTACCTCTATCAACTTTACTATGATACTATATAGAGGAAGGCGCTGGAAAAAATGTTCCTCCTGCCCTCGATTCGAGGCACAGACCTCTCAGAAGAAAAATGGCCGCACTGGCCAGCGGTGGCGCCATTTGAGGCGCACATCAAGTCGGCCAAATATAGCCAGAGAATAGTTGCTAGTCAATGAGAAACTTTCGCGAGAAAATCACTGAATTGGCTAACCTTATTGATATACTTAGTACAATAATAATCAATATAATCTAGTATATTTTTAGCCAGTGCGTTAAAATAATTTATTACTAACTTATAGAACAAACCGAACGTTTACATTAAATAAACTAACAAATCACACCGTTTCCGTTCCTACCTCTTCACTATCAACCTTACGACACCACGGATTGTGCCGTTTTCGACGCTGACAACAATCTTCGTTTATACACGCAAAATCGGACGTAATCTCGCCGCCCGTGATATCCACCTGATCTCCGTTAGCTGCTCGGTCTCCAGCGAAATGTTTGGACAAAATTGTAGATCATGGTCGTTAGATGTGCGTCTCAAATCGCTGCCTCGCCATTAATTATTTAACGTCTCTCGGGACCAGCTAATCTCGCGTGAAAATGACGTCTCCGATTTGACACTCGAGATTCAATAACCGCGCATCGCTGTATCGAGGAATCGTAATGTCGGGTGATGTAACATTGTTATGAAGCAATAACGCATACAGTCAGCGTGACTTAATGAAGTCTACATACGGATTATAAAATTAATATTAAACTTTTCATGATAATAACAAAACTAAGTTATCGAGATATAATTCCGACGATGCAGAAACTGTCATCTGAGGTTGCACTTTTTATTTGCTATTGAAGTGAATACTAATAACACAAACAATATAACACAAACAATATAACACAAACAATATGACACAAACAACCCAGAACGGATTTATCAATTAGAATAACCGTAATAGGTGTTGCCATCATGGTCCTATACATAACTGGAGAGATATGCAGTTGGTAGAACACCATACCGGTTACCTGGCGGTGGTAGGTTCGGCTCCCAAAAGAGTTTGTTATCTTTGCATTTCTCTCCTTGTCATTTAGAGGTCACGGGTTCAATGCGACCTAAAGCTAGGATTTTTTCAAGGCCTATGTATTTATTGTTAGTTTTATGTAAATTTAAAACGTTTGCATAAAAGTCTAGAATATTGAAAACATTTTGTCCCTCGTTACGTTACATGGATAACAACAGCTAGGGGTGTACGTAAATCTTTCGTGTCTACCCGAACTCAATAAAGACAAAAAATGTCCCCTATTTACACTTTTTTTGACGAATATGAAGGCGGCGGTCATGCCTTCACGAATAAGAATACATATTTTTGCGATCAATACATGTTGACTTAAGATTTTTATACGCTTGATTAAGTCCAACTTTTAAAGATAATAATTGACGCAAGATGCTTTATGTACTTATGTTGACACGTGGCACCAGCTTGCCAGTTAATCGAATTACAGATTCCTCGATCACGCGCCCGTGAACGCCGGCGAGGTACGGTATAGCGTTCATGCATATCCCATACTTTCTGTCACGTCGATGTCACTAGTAATTTCGTTAGCGACTTGTGACTGAATTCTTCGTTGAGATGTTTGACGAGAGTGAAAATAAATGATCGGTGGATCAGAAATCCATCCACGCCTCATATTTTCACCGAGAGAAGATATATATTGTTAATTCAATTCGTTTTCATCGCGCTGGCACCCGACTTTAGATTTTCTGACCTTATATCCGCTACAAGAACACATGAAAATCAATCCGAAAACGGAGTTTTTCGTGCACGAAGACGCATTATCGTCGCCATTTTGTAAACGCTCACTTGACCACGCCTCTTCCGCGATCGGCGAGAATTGTTTTCTGGTGCAATTGTTCCATGAGCCACGATTTACTTTTGCGGCCACAACTGATCCCGATTCGTCCGGATGACTCTCGTCCGTCGACGCTTCCTCCACTATGAGTGAAAGACCCTTGCGTGGAGATCGAGATACTCGCTGACTCGCTGCGCCTGTAAAAGGTCCGCCATCCAACAGACCTGAAACGGCGTTTTACGACAAAGTTTTCGTTAGCATTAGTGTAGATAAAAGTGATCAACATGTAGTGATAAAACTATATAAAATTCCCTTACAGTGCCCTCTTTCGGAAACCGCCTTCGAAAGAACATCTCACCATAACAATAATTAATTTCAAATTCGAGTTAACATTTCGCCTCAAAATATCATCGAGTACGATATCAACATCTTGGCATTTGTGAAAGTTAAAACAACATAATAACCGAAATAATTTTTATATTTGGATTATGTTACTAATCAACAAAATGATGCATCTATAGTTTTTGTTCTAATCGTGAATATTATAAGATCAGACGAGGGGCCCAGTGTCTATTCTCGGTACGAACCCTTTTTGCCTGATAGAGCACTAACCGGCTGTGACCAGTAAAGCTTGTGAGCATTATTATTATTTGGAATTCTAAATAAAACCCTAAAACCATATCAATGACTGCACTCCTCACACTTTTTTCGCTCTTAATAATTGTTTTGCAATAAAATGGTGAAAAACTTTTGTAGCAATTTACCATTTGACTTACCGTTGTACAATAAAGAAACCGATGAAGTATACTTGATAGACGAAAACTCGTTTTAATCTTTAACTCAGTGAGCTAGAAAGGTGCTATAATTGTTTTTCTTCTATTCACAATGCACTTCGATGTTCAATAAAAAGTTTGGTTAACTTACGTATTAGTCAAATTTGAAAAATGTTCAAAACGATATTCGAAAGAAATTTCGGCACTGCTAGCAAAGCATAATAAAATCATTTTGATTCCCTTCAGAAATAAACGATGAACCCACCCCGTGGCTGATTTTGAGACAGTGAATCCACAAGTGTATGGAGTTGTCTTCGATATCTTCCCGGGATATCTTCAGGTGTTGATATACCAGTTACGCTTTCATTTTCACCTACGACGTCCTCGACGATGAACGTATACTGGAGCTGGTGGGACATGAATGTAACGAATTACATAGACATACAGTCGATGGAATATTGGAATATTTAGTCTTATAGATAGTTATTAAAATATGAAAGTAATACGGAAGTAATTAATTATCATAAACAATGAAAGTAATCGATTAATAGTTATTAAAACGTGAAATTGATTAATGATACACACCATCGTTGGAACATCGAAATAATTAATTGTACATTAAGTTCTCGGAACATTGAGGTAATTCATTATAGGCTACAGACAGTCCTATTTCAACATCGCACGAAATTAACATAAAATAATATTAAAACGTCGGCGCCAGTGCTGTAGTGCTTAGACGCGCTGCCTTTCATGCGAGAGGTTGCGAGTTCAAACCAGCATGAAGCACGGATTTTTTAGCGCGCCTCCCACAATAGGAAATGAATAAAATTTTCGTGCTTGAATTATTGAGAAAGATTTGTCGTGGAATCGTTTATTATAAAAATCTCTTCAGGATGTAACAGGGCACTATTGTACATGCGACTAACATTCAATTATAGAGCAGCACCAAAACCTCGCCTTTACCTTTAAAGATGTATGACAAAATGTTTAGATGAAAATGCGTCATTGATAAAGACACACATAAATTGAAAAAAAAAACTGGCAGGCCACTCTTTGTTCCGCGTCATCGACAACAGATAACGCCAACGACGATATGGAACTTATATAAAACATCTAACATATTGTATATCACACAGGTGCCATTGTAATATAGTAAAATACGGTGAAAGTGTACCTTCGTTATGTGAGGTGTACAGCTACTGAAGTATATTTGTTTACGACAGCTTGTGTTGATCAGCAGTTCGAGTGGTAAGACAATCCTGTTATTACAATGACTCTCATATCTTAATCCAACATACATCACGCAGACTCACAATTTCGGGTGCATTGGATATGGCTCCGTCTTCAGAATCTAATGGGAAAACCTGACGATTTCTCAGGCGCATTCCTGCCAAAATCTTCTCTCGTCTGCTGCACGTAAGCGGTTTGACCTTGACAGTCACCGCACCTTCTTCGGGAAGAGGCGTATCGGGTCTCGCTAGTTCGTTTTCATCGAGTTTTCGATATCTCCCCTGTAGACCGGGAAGCCAGGCATCTGTAAATCGTATTTGAGTTACGATTGTATTCTGCTCATGATTGTATGAGATACACGGTGATAAATGACGTAGAGCCTGGCGCAACCCCGACATAGGACGCTGACACGATCCAGACATAGGACGCTGACACGATCCCGACATAGGACGCTGACACGATCCCGATATAGGACGCTGACACGATCCCGACATAGGACGCTGACACGATCCCGACATAGGACGCTGACACGATCCCGACATAGGACGCTGACAAGATCCCGACATAAAACCCTGACACCATCCCTGGTCTAGCTAATGTACCACCACCACCACCACCACCACCACCACTACTACTACAACTATTGTATGCACACGGTGGTATGGACACCCATCGCGGAGTAGTGGCGTGTGGCCTTCTTTCTTCCTTCCATCGGATCACACTAGTGGTTCCCTATCAAATATTTAGCCGAATGTGCGGCATCAGTAAGCTGTCTGTGGGTAAACGGAACCGGTCGTGTGCATTGACGAAGGTCAACCGTCTGCTCGGAATCGTGCGCTCGCACCTTGTTAGCATTAGCGTTCGGAAACCACAATAAACCGAGGGTAACTCTATTTTAACGATATCGTCATTCCCGCAGTTTTGAGTAGCTCTATAAACGCCAACCCTCCCCCCCCCCGAAAAAAATACAGTTGAGTTCGGCCTATTCACATTGACATAATTGTTTTGTTTTGTTTCAAACATATTTTATTTCAAACATTGAAATTTGGATTGAGCTCGAGCAATCGCTCAGATCAGCCCTTTCCAACATCGCAAAATACACACACAGAAAAATACAAAATGGCGATAACATCTTATATATAAGATTAATCCAACTATAGCAAGAAAAAGACTATACATGATAGTATGCATCACATATTATGATTATAACATCCCCGAAAATATTTAGAACACATGTAGATTTGACACCAAATGCTAATAAAAGAATTTAAATTTATATTCTCTTGTATTCTCTTGTATCACGCTTTGTCGAGCACAGATAGCAGCGCATCAGCTTGATTAAAATAACAACACACTTCTATAATAATAAGTAATACAGCGAAGAGCGCACTGAGGCGTTTAGTTGCTATAGTGCAGAGTACAAGTTTAAATTACAAGAATCGTTTAGTACTTTCAATGTAATTCTGAGTAGCATCAGC
>WURV02184859.1:0-12914 GCA_011762755.2 Epimenia babai | reverse complement strand
ATACGTTGAGAAACAGGCAGCCAATGGAGGTCCTTCAAATGCCTAGATATGTGAGAATATTTGGAAATTTGAACAATTAGACGGCAAGCACTGTTCTGTTATTTTTGTTATTTACTTCTGTAACTTGACATCGGGTAGCCATTTTTCCACAGTTAATTTATGTTGTGTATGCTGTGTTATTGGTGTTTATACCTGATAAAGGATTCTATCTTCTGTACAAGCTGTAGTACTTCCAGAGATATTGATAATTATGTAAACGTGTTCATATAACAAATTCTGAGAAAAACGCGTTTAAAGTTCGATGTGGGTAGAAAAACAAAACTCCGTAGCAACCACAATCTTATACTCTAGCAAACATGACACATGAGGTATCAATGGAAAAGTTATCAAATATTAAATATTCTATCATGTTAAATCAATACCAGCGAAAATATCCACCATTAAGTCGACCGTATTTCTTTTGTTTGTAACAAAATTTACCTAAAAAAGAATACTATACGTGAGTTTAAATGATTCAAAATACAATTTTTCTGTTAAGAATATTATATATTATTATTTTTATGGATAGAATAATATCCATAGTATCCGAAAATACTAAATACCCAAGATTGAAAAATTTATATTTTTCGACTCTAACGCTAATTACCGTATATACTCACATACAAGACGACCTTTTTTCACCAAAAACCTAGATTCAGACTTGGGGTGTCGTCTTCTGAGTGAGACTGTAATTATTTCAAACCACATCGTCGTCCGCAGGCGCCAGGTAGCGTTTCGCGTGATAGACAGGTCTGCGTATAACAGCGGTTTCATAGCGCGTGTTGTATTTACTGTATATACAGTCAAAGATCGTCTATTGCGCCCTTATGATGTCCTATGTTTTGTTATTGTGTTTATTCTTGAAAAATTGTTTTCTTTTTCACTTTTTATTTACTAACGACGAAAACAAAGTGTGGGACAGTCGCATTTAGATTTATTTACATTTCCCGTAGCTACTGTATTATGAATAAAAGTTCGCCTTGTCTTATAAACGAGTCAACGCTAAAATTGACTTTTGTGTTTCTAAAGTCAGGGGGTCGTCTTTTAAGTGAGTCGCCTTATAAGCGAGTATATACGGTAATTACATTGTAGTCTGAGACCATTATGCTATTGTTTCATGTAAAGTGTGTGTGACAGCTCTGCGAATAAGTACGCTTTAAAGGAATAAATTTTATTTCATCGATGCAGATAAAACGATGAGCTTAATAATCGTAGGAGTGTATCGATTGTGATTACCAATTGTGATCACTCCACCATCACAATATCACTCGGAAAAATTTTAATCACCCCATTATCACATGGGCATATTTTGTCAGATTTGCCTTGTGTTTTCCTTGGGCAGTGGTGCTGTACCGTCTGTATATACACCTGCTGTGTAATGCCACTTTTATCACCTGATGAAGCGTAGTGTTTATGCGAAAGCTTGTGATCAATAAACCAGTTGGTCTATGTAAAAGGTTTATCTTTTAAGCATGTATCACATGATCACGCGACTATCACATCACCATCACAGTAGCATCTTCGCTGTATCATCAGTGATGATGAACTCACAAATAAAACCAGCGACAATCAGACAACCAGAATGCCAATAATCACGAGTAACCATCACCGGATGATTATCACTATCATATCACCTCACCATCACAATTCCCCATCACAATTCCCCATCCCCATCACACCATGTGATGATGGGAAATACAGCCACTATAGCTAACGAACTGCGATACACCTATCAATTTACGTCCCTCAGCTGAATGTGATTCAAGGGAGATAAACACATAGAAAAGCAGATGGAATATTAACGAAATTCAAACCGGACTTTGTGAAACCTTTAAAATCGTTTCGAAGATTAAGTTTCTTCGTTGTGACCAAACATGGTTAAAATAAATTATCGCGACGCTGAATATGTACAGCCAGACAGACAGATGGGATAGTGGAAATGTAGGACCATTAAAACTATTACGTGCAATAATTGGGCTATAGGATAAACTCAAAAATATACATTAAATAACAACAGGACGCTAACCTGAAAAGAGAAAAAAAGGAAAAAGACAGAACAAGAGGCCAAGGAGGCCATCTTGATATTAGAACTAGAGGACAACAAAGAGACTGCTTGACATCAAAAACAAGAGACCTGACAATACTGAAAGATACTGAAACAAGAGAAGAAGCCACAGTAACCCGACAAAACCCATTACGGCACTGAAAAGGGAAAAAACAGATTTGTGGGGGAAAAAATAGGTTGAAACCACATCTAATTGCCAAAATAGATCTGCTCTAAACAAATGTGAATGAGACATACACAGACAATATCTGTAAAATGGCAAACATGGAGATAAAGATTTTCAAATAAAGTCGATAGAAATTACCACCCTTTGCTCCCATGACGAGATGCTGAACAAATCTGAAAGATACTCACCCAAGGGCAATATATGCAAAATGTCAGAGCTCTGAGATAAGCGGTTCTTGAGAAAAAAAATTTTTAATAAAAAATACAAACATTGGCGTGAGTTACTTCCCCTAGGTGCAATGACAATACCATGAGCAAATCTAGAATAGACCAACTCATGGACAATATCTGCCTAATAGCAGAACTCTGCTAACCAGTTCTTGAGAAAAAACCTTTAATAAAAAAATATTAAAATCACCAGAAGTTACCTCCCCTAGCTGCATTGACGATACCATGAGCAAATCTAGAGGAAATCAACCCAAGGATAATATCTGCCAAATAACAGACCTCTGTGATAAGCTGGTCATGAGAAGATTATAAAAAAAATACGAACATCGGCAGAAGATATTTCCCCTAGTTGCGATGGTGATACCATGAACAAATCTAGAAGATACCAAGCCAAGCACCATATCTGCCAAATAGCAGAACTCTGCGATTAACGGTTCCTGAACAGAAGATTTTGTTAACATCGGACGGACGGATTCACGACGGACAACCTCCGATCAGAAAAGCTCATTGAGCATAAGGTCAGGTGAGCTAAAAAGACAAATATACCACAGACACAAATGATAAACATATCAATCCATGAATACTGC
The DNA here is from genome assembly GCA_011762755.2 of Epimenia babai. Classification (NCBI taxonomy): domain Eukaryota; kingdom Metazoa; phylum Mollusca; class Solenogastres; order Cavibelonia; family Epimeniidae; genus Epimenia; species Epimenia babai. The sequence continues at coordinate 9,830 of WURV02184859.1, read as the reverse complement.
GTGATTCTCGTGCCATATGGTGCGATTACATACCTGGCAGTTGGGAGATTTCAGATCCCAAAGGCGTATCGATTTATCCAGGGATCCGGAGAGAAAGCAGTCATTAACTGGAGACATACATAAAGTAACGACCCTGGAAAGGTATATCAATGGTTACATTTAACCGGCGTCTTGTAGCTACGATAGATAGCAAAAACTCACGGCAAATATTTGCGATAGTCTCAAAACCCATATTCCTATATACGGTAGTGTGAAAGACTGGAAGTATCGGCGAATAACGGCTCTCGCATTCTCCATTCCATGACAGCTATTCAGAGCACATACAATACCTGCAACAGTCCCATTTGATCTCTGAAGGATAACGCGAATCGTTGTTTGTAACACACGGGTGAAAACCACCAAAGACCAACAACTAGGCGAAGATTATCGCAGGAAAAGCGACAAACCGGTGGTTTGAACCGGTGGTTTGAACCGGTAGGTTTTGGCTAGAGTCTAGTAGCGATGCAATCTACCATCTGCTCGACCGCTACCGAGTTATCATACGGATATATGTTTGCATTGAGCAGTCAAGCACGATCATAAACCTGAGTGACAAGCTCGACTCATCCCTAACAATGGGGTACACGCGAATCAAAAGACGTCGTCCTTGTCTAGGCCATTCTTGACCTCGTACAAAGCTAGCCTATAAATGTCGTTTACACGACAAAAATGATAAGATTCACTTATAAGGGGGCGGGGGAATCACCTGACTATGAAACACCCACCGAGCCTGGGCAGACAACCGACCATGTGCCATTCGCGCCACCGGGTTCTAATGCAAGGCATATGTCGCACACTCCGCGTGGAAGCAATCGCCATGGAAACCAGACATAGAGCATCTGACGCAGTCACGCGAGATGGGAAAAGTCGTAACAGAAACACACTGCAAGGGATACCCAGACCCCGTGAATACAGGGTTCCAAGGTGGGTTCTGCCCAACAAATGCTACAGGTAGAATACTGGCTATAGAGGAGGTGAGCCAGGGTCTTCTCAATGCCAAATCAAAGGCTGTAACTACACTAACTGCCTCTCATCACTAATGTAACTAAGCAAGTATATGAACGAGTCAGTGTCGCGATTACCAACTGTTACAACTACACTAACTGCCTCTCATCACTAACGTAACTAAGCAAGTATATTAATGGGTCAGCGCTGCGTTTACCAACTTTTTCGTGTGGCCGGGGAAGTAGCGGATGTATTTGTTGTCGTGAAGTGAAAGGTAACGAATTGTGTCTGAAATACATGCACGAGAAATAAATAAAAAATATGAATGAGCTGCAATCAGTTAGTTGATGCCAAATAACATTTATTATAACAGAGATTTAGTAAGTTGATGAGAAGGTAGCAAGAGAGAGAATGTCAATCAACCCGAGAAGGCTTTGATTAAAAAACTGAACTGACTATTTAAAAATTTACAATGCTGTTCTACCTACCCCCTTTCTTCAATTGTTTTTGTATATTCTGTGTTTTCTTACAGTGAGAAGTGGGATAAAGTGATTTTTTTTAATTGGAATGCACCAAAGAAATACCATTTCGGAAAAAATGTTATTCAAATAAAAAGTTTGAGAATTAGGGAAAAATTTGGCAAATACAATAGGGCCTACTAAAGGCTTATTCAACCTCAGTAAATTACAACGGATTTGTAGTAAACGTCATTTTGAAAGCAGTGTTCTAATACATGTACAGTCAAACCTGCCCGAACGACCACCTGTATTAAGCGGGCACCTGCCGTAACGGTCACTGCAAATTCCTCCCGACGAATTTCCAATGTATTTAGCACTGTATTAAACGGCCACCTGTCTAACGCGGCCAGGGCCACGAAGTATTTAGTCAATCAACCTGTTCACGGAAGTCCTTTGTGCCGGCGCGCCCGTTTATCTAACAATACCCGAGTGTGAATAATCGGCGGCATTGGTATTGATCTATGATTAGTCAATGATTACGGTATGGCGTTGCGTTAATTGTTAAATAAACTGGCGTTAACGCTGTTGTATTAACCGTTGTACCGAAGTCTCGCCGAATGTCTGCAAATTTGGTATAAAGACGATGACAACGATAAAGAAAAGTCGAACCCAACAACGAATATCCTAAGTACTCGAACACGCACGCAAACTGCAACAATTCGCGCTCGAGATCGGCGATGGGGATTTACTGACTACTATGATGAATGTGAGCGAATCACTCACGATACGATGAATCACACTCCAAACAAACAACATTACTAGACTACTATTAGATCAGTGAGCATCACATGTACACTAGTCAAAATGTCAAACCTGGATTAAACGGCCACCTTTCTTAACGGCCACTTGTTCGTGATTTCCGTGAGTGGCCGCTTAATAGAGGTTTGACTGCATATAAAATGTAACACCTAGTTAATACAAAAAAGTATATCGTTACAACCCTAATGCAAACCATCGACTTTGGTTGAGCTATGTAAGGCAGTATTTGTGGCATGGGTGTACCGAATAAGATCAACGCCATATTTCTTGCTGTTCAACGTCTTCTTGGATCTGTTAGTCAATAGTGTAAATAATGCATGGTGTCTACTGTCTATATACAGTTATATATATCGTCTATATATTGTCAATATAATGTCTATATAGGGTCTATATATATTTATATACAGTCCCTTTATGGTCTTTATATAGTCTATATATATTACATATATTGTCTATATATTGTATTGATATTGTCTATTGTCTACACATTGTCTATATATGACTTACATATTGTCTTTATATGGTCTATATAATGTATATATATTTTATCTATATATTGTCTATATATACTGTCTATATATTGTCATTTTTGGTTAGCATGCTAGGAATTTCCCTGATTTATTAGACTAATATAGCAGCTTATGTAGAAATCTTTGAAAGGCTAATGTTAACGACATAAATACCAATAATAAAAACAGAAAAAAAAAGTTTATTTATTTATTCATATAACAATCTGCTTATCACTGGCAGTAAATCATATGGAAATAAAGTTTACCTGTGGACATAGAAACATGCAATAGTGTATTGTGAAATAGAGTTGTATTTTAGTTATAGAGTATGTTGGTCTAAATACGTAAAAGTGTTTATGATAATATTTATGATACCTTCATTAAGTTGAATGACCTTCATCTCTTAAGAAACTGTCTATCGCCATCAGAATATGTAGCCGAAGCTACAGCCTATATTTTTAATGCTAACTGTACATATGATACGAATTTTTGGCAATATGATGATATGCAAGTTTTCGCATACATTGATAATTGTCATAGTGTATATAATAAAACAATTGTGACATAATTATGTAGGCCTACAACTTTAAATTTGAAGAAGATTTATATCATGCTTGTACCACGAAATTACACTACCAATACTAACGTTCCATTCTGACAATCATATATCACAATGGAATCATCGTCGCTACTTGATATGAGTGTCTCTCCGTTAGCGGAAAAGTCGATGCTATTTATTCTGTCAGAATTTTCGCGGAAAACCTTCGCGACTCGATAATTCCGAACAACGTCTTGCGTTAATTTCATTTTATCGACATTAAATCGATACGACTGTTGAGTATTTTTTATCTCCCTTGAGTTGTGAACACTGGGAAAAATTCGTTGTCGATTAAAAAAAATCATGTCAATCATAAAGCAGTCCTAAAGCTGACAATCTCACAAACCCACCCAAATCCAAAATCGCCTCGGAACCAATTCTCTCCGATCTTCACGCCAATTTGGTTATTTCGTTTTAAACAAAACTATTAAACACAGTTTCTTTTTATTCAAGCTACTACCAAAATTATGGCTCTCGCTTCATGATAATAAAATAGGCATGCTTAACTGCACTCGACGTGAAAAAAGCCTTTGACACTGTTGACTAGACCGTCAAAAAGAAAGCTTTATCTTCGTGGTGAGACCATCTTTCTTTTTTCAAACTTGGACGTATATATATTACTGACTGTGAGAGAAATCGTAGTAGGGTAAATACGGAAGTATTAGGCTGATTATTGGTTCGATAGTTTAGAATAACGGCTATACGCACCTTAGTTGGAAACGTGATGGTCGATTCTGATTCTGCTTTTTAGGTACAGTGCATACCTCGCGCTGCGAGTGTTATCGCACTTTGCAAAAGAAAGAAACAGAAGACATGTCATAAATACTACGTTGGTACATCAGTAAGGGAAAGAGAGACAAAAAAGAGGAATTTTAATATCAGATGAGTGTGAGGGCAATAAAACATAGAGGGGACCAGTCCCGTGATGTGAGCCTTAGGCTCACGAGCCAATGCTGGAATGTTGTTACAGTAGCGGCGTTCGTGATAGATATTGGAAGTGCATTCCAATATGAAACGACTGCAGGAAAGAATTAATTGCTATATACGTTTTTGTTGCAGTGAGGGACGAGGTATTTTATAAGGCGCCCCTAGTTTGATAGCATGAAGGAGAGACAGTTAAAAATTTAGAGGGTATATCGATAATACCGTGCAATATATTGTACATCATTATAACACGAGAGCGGGCACGTCATTCTTGGATAGGCTCCCAGCCCAACCGCACCCTCATTTCTGATACGCTACTGCAGCGATTCCAGTTGTTGCAGGTGAATCTAACGCATCTATTTTGGGCAGCCTCGAGTCTGTCCACAATGGTGGTACTTCGATGCGTATGGAGGTGCCATGCGTTTGACTCCAGGATTGGTCTTATGTACGTTTTATAACATTGGGCCTTGGCCTCTGACAAACACCAACGGAGGGTATGTTGCAAGAAGGCACGCGTGGAGTTGGCCTTTTTAATGACGCAGTCTACATATGGTTTTCACTGAAGTTTGCTATTAATCGAAATACCCAGGTACTTGGCCTCGTCTGCAACAATAAGTGCCTTATTATGAATAAAGTAGGGGGCTATTATTGATTTACGCTTATTAGTTATGTGTAGTACCTCGCATTCACCTTCATTGAACTGCATGGGCCACTTTGAATCCCAAGCTTTGTGCTTATCCAGGTCACGCTGTAAGGTGGTGCAGTCACGTTGGTCCTCTATAACCCTATACAACAAGCAGTCATCAGCCAAAAGGCGAGAAATAAGATAAGGCCAGGGACAGTTCCTTGTGGCACCCCCGAAGTGACTGCAACAGGTTCGGACTCTTGGCCATTAAGAACAACTGAGTACGTGCAGACAAGAAGTCCCCGATCCAATTGAGCGTTGATCCGGTTATACCATAAGTGGCTAGTGATTATTAACTATAGTCTGAGTAAGAGACGTGCGACGTGCTTAGAGTATTTGTACCGAGAGTAAACAGGCTCACTGAACTAGGTCGGTCCGGGTTAGGATTAGAGTTACCGTAATTCACGATATGGGGCAGCTATCTACTTTCCGCTCGGGTCCTCGGCTGTCATGACGGAACATCGGCAGCCGGACCAACCTAGTTCACTACCCCGGAAAATGAATTGTCCAATTTTGTGCATGTGGTATACTAACTGTGGCGTTTTTCAGGCTGAAAACGCCTTAAACTCCATTGCCCATGGGGCTCTGGGTAGCCCTTGCTGTGTAGTTCTGTTGGGGCTTTTTTCCTCCGACGTTTGCTGTGCTACAGATGTTGTATATTGTGATTTTTATGTCACCTCTCCGCTATGTCATCATCTCATTGTAAACAACTATTGACCTTCCATAGCCTTAGCGGAGTGTGCGACATATGTAGTTCATATGTAGACATTTGGAACCACTGGCGTGCATGGAAAAAAACCAATTGTCTGCCCAGACTCAGTGGGTTTTTCACACTGGGTGTTTTCCCACACCCCTTATAAGTGAGGCTAATCAGATTGTCGCGTTAACCACATTAATAGGCCAGCTTTGTAAAGGGCCAAGAATGGCTTATCACGATTACTTCGGTAATCAGCCTGTAAATACAATACAATGTGGCATGCAGATGCTGTTTGTGTCTGAACACCTTAGACCTAATAGTTCTTTGCCATCTTGCAGAAATAAATCGCTGCGAATAAATTTCTGTTGTTTATACTGTCAATGTTTTTTAAATAGTGATGTTTTAATTTAGATTTGTTCACAGATTTGTCGGTGAAACAAACGGATAGCCAATGAAAATTCGATGTTCTGGTCATAGATGTGGTTGCGTACGATCTTTACAGCATTTTATCTCATAGTGTATGGGGGGAAGGGTAGTTACCATAGCGATTTGATCGTTATCTCGTTGATTCGATAAGGTCGTGGCAAATTCAGAGGCCCGAACAGAGTAGCGTTCATGGTTTTTTGTTAAAAGCGACGTTACTCCACGCGCCCGTGCGCCTATAGAGATTTAGGTAGCCTTGCACTGTAGCTACGTAACGGCTTCTCCCCCCTATCCCTGCGACGTGGCTGTGTTACGGGTGCTCTATGGATGCCCTATACGACACTTACCTCTCCCCTAATCTCATCATCTTGTAAATAATCCACGATCACAGACTTTACCGAGTGCGACGTGTAGGCCGTCCGCTAACATCTGGATCCGCTGGCCCGAGCGGACGAGGGTCAACTATCTGCCCAAACACGTTAGTTGCCCTAGTCAGTGTTTTTCCACCAGCATCGACGACGCTAATTAATTGATCGTGTTAACCACAGTTTACGTGGGCTGGTTTCGTAAAGGGCTAACAGTAGCCTCGACAGTCAATGAGTCTCACCTTATTTCTACAGTCAGAGTTAATGGTTTTTCAGAACACATTTCCTCCTCATTCTCATGACAGTATGATTGAGTCTTACTGTTTTGTTGGGGAATTTTACCATTGAAGCTATTGGCATATGATGGATGTCGTTATAGTTTTAACAGGAGCAGGAAGGGTGGAGTGTTTTGCTCGTTGATGTACTGGACATGAACCCATATAATGGATTGGGGTTTCTTCCTCCAACATGCACTTCGGGCAAATTGGTGTGATTGATATTTTCATTGTATTTAAGTGTTAGTTCAAGTTGCAGCGACCCGTTGGATACCTGTTACCTCTTTGATGACACTGCATTCTAGTTCCAAAATAGCTAGAGTCCGTTGTATGCATGGAGAAGGATTCACAAAAATCATGAGTTGGCAGTGAAATGACGTGTTCATTAGAAACGGGTTTTTGTAAAAAAATTGGGTCATACATAATCGGCTGATCGAGAATTGATAGGGCGATATTTACTAGCGTTGAATAAAGTAACGTTTTTAGAAACTCTTAGGAGTTTTTTTGAGGGGGGGGGGTTTCTTGCGTTCCCAGCTTTCAGCCATCACATCTATCACGTTATTTCCAGACGCTGGTCTGGGTCATACTCTTGTTACGTTTTTGCCCAAAGCGGAGACTAAAGATGAATATGGTAAAATAAAGTGACTTTTCATACAATGGTAGATATTCGTTGTGAACTTTAATGTTTAGGGTTTCACTCGCGATATACTTGATGAAGGGCTAAGACCTGGTATCGTTTCACCGCTCAATAGCCGCCGTAGACACAAGTTTATTGAAGATACGCCATGAATTACATGATACATGAATATGGAAAAGTTACTCCTTGACTAAATCACTACTTTTTGTCGGGGCCTTATATTTGAACTCATCATTTACATTTGTTCTTAAATATATCACACCGGCCACTGCAGCACACCCAAAAATGACCACAGCCCCCGCCTTTTCCCGTGCAGCTGAAAGAAAATGGACAATTGGACATATACATATATATGATGTAATAAATGTGTTTTTAAATGTAAGTAAATATGCAAAGAAAATATAACAAAACGAAAATTGAAATCACATGAAAGATAGACAATATAGGTAATGTGGCTATTGAAGGATATTGTTAATAGGGGAGAGGGGGGGGGGGGCTTCGGACATGAATTTTAACTACTATAGAATTACCAACAGTTAAAAGTCGCAAGAAGTTATGTTAATATAATAACGTTGTGATACTAACTCAATCTCCAGTATGTGTATCTATTAATTACAAAATTAACAAACTCTCCAATTAAAGCCGATATGATGTTTTCGCAACATAACATTCAGAAAATTTCAGGAAAAAAAACTTCCTCGTTTTTCTTTCACACGACGTGCATCAGTAGAGTTTGCGACCTCCTCTAGTGTCAGTTACTACTTGACACCATCAGCGCATGCTTTTGACTCGGTGACGCGGGTTCTGTTGTGGGATATTGATCTACGAGTACAATAGCGCATCACTGAGCTGTTGCAAGGAGTGAGTGCGATGCGTATAGCTGGTCGGCGAGCCCTCAATGCTGATCCATAGTGCCTATTCCTTATTATCTGGCTGGATACACGAACTCTTGATGCATCTCTCAGGGTTCTCTGAAGGTTGTGACTGTGGAGGTGCAGTGTCTTACAGCGGTGATGTATCGGTCATGTGCACGGGTTGTAACTCTGTGGCGTTCTGTTCCATGTGGTCCGTTGGCTGTATCAGTAGCTAGATAGCACGAGGAGTTGACACTCTGAGCCACATGCCTGCCTCGATCGTGCCTATCCCTCTATTCAGATCTTCTGACGTCAAAAGGTGATTTTGTGTTGGAGGCATTGTATTCGCAATATTTTCTACATATATTTTAGTGTAATATCGTATATTATATGGGTGATCATTAAGAAGGCTTGAGTAGTATATAATGTGCCAGGCAATGGTTTTATAATTGTGATTTGAATGAATGATTTGAATGCCCCACCTGTTACATTGCGATGAAAGTAAACGAACGAGGTGTATATACTATACAACAGCTGATAAGTTACATAAGTGTACTGCTGCTTCATGGTAATAGCTGATCCAATAGGAGTGTAGATCATACATTATACAACACAGACGGGTGTCTCGAGCTTAAACTATCCCGGGATACGACTTCAATGTCAGATTAATTACACTACAGTTATGGACAATAAATCCTTAACACTGAAGTCTAATAGCGCAGTTGTTTGATATGTAACGGACTGTCGACACGAGCGCGGGGTGGTGGTAGATGCTCGCCCCAACGTGCCGAAGGTTACGAATTCGAATCCGTGCGCAGTTTTGCCTGCATCTTCCCTCGTGCATTTTGTGTACGGCATAGTGAGAAAGATTTGTATATATTTGTGTGGCATTGCAACTCACACAAGCATGTAACGAGGCGTTAAACATTGTGAAATGCGTTCTTGAGTGAGTAATGCTTTCTGTTTTGTCACTTTGTTAAAGTGACATTAATGGGGGGTGAGTAGCTCGAGAATATACAGAAAATAACCTATACCTCTGATGGGACTCGAACGCACGACCTCCAGATAACCGGTCTGGTGCATCTTTAAGTGCAAGGGCTTGGAGCCACCTTTGCCGAATTGATTGTCACGAAAGTGATTGACATGGAATCACCCGATGAAGTGTGGTGATCAATAAAAGTATATAGTCTCCATTGCAAATGGTATTGCTCTAAATCTCTTACCGTTTCACTCGAAACAGGTTACGAACTGCTAGCCCTCCATTCGCGTCTGAAACGAGTCCAGTCCAATAGGTAATTAACTGAGAAATTAATTTTTTTGTTTATGAAATTACTTTACTTGAAGCCCGTTGGAGATATTAATCCCTATACCGATCATATTGATGGTATACGATCATTTTCTGTACACCCAACGAGTCAGCTTTGTCCTCTTCACATGATCTACAACAAGGGGCCCAAGAGGCCTCAAGACGCTCACCTGAAAAAAAGAGAAAAAAATAGGGGAGAAAGAGGGGAGAAAGAGGGAAAGAAGAGAGAGAGAGAGAGAGAGAGAGAGAGAGAGAGAGAGAGAGAGAGAGAGAGAGAGAGAGAGAGAGAGAGAGAG
>WURV02184858.1:0-29118 GCA_011762755.2 Epimenia babai | reverse complement strand
TAATAGATTACTCAAGTATTCAGTAATAGATTACTCAAGTATTCAGTAATAGATTACTCAAGTATTCAGTAATAGATCACTCAAGTATTCAGTAATAGATTACTCAAGTATTCAGTAATAGATTACTTAAGTTTTTGCAAGAAATATAAAATTTTAATACGAGACTTGAAATTAATTTAATGTGAAATTAATATACAATATATACCGTAAATTAAATTACAATACCGAAAAAAATATTAAAGTAACTATAGCTTTATTGTCCACAATACATCATTGAGAGTGACATATTGACACATAATAAAATGAAACTTAGTATTAATGTACCATGATATGAAATCCCTTGTTCCATAAAATATGGAACAATTTACATTAAACGATTAAAGAAAACCTTATATCTCCTGTAACACAGAGATTGATGACAATAAAATATGTAAATTAATATTCATACATTCATACCTAGATATCAAACGTTTATAGTAGCACTTGGATAATTTTATGTAATGACAATACTTTACACTAGAATCTATTTTACTCTAGAATCTATTTTACTCCATAACTTCCAACCGTGTATTAAAAGTCAAAAACTTTTTAATGGCTATTTGTAACTTTCACATTAAAATCATTTGTTTTTTAAAAATTCGTATTCCATGTTCTCCCAAATGACCCATTATGTAGCAAAGTTGTATAGGTTACTGCTCAATGACAAATGATTATGGGTGCTTAAATTGTCACCAGATATGCCTGTTGGCATTAGCCGTGACACTCAGTTTGCTTAGATATTACAATAAATTGGTATATATACTGCCATTAAGGGCGACAGTGTTCATTTTGCTGTGGCATAAGTGTTATGTATTCAAAAGTTTGTATTGTTGTTAAGAGGTGACCATATAACAAGTGTCTCGGAATATGATGCCTAAATAATGTTCACATCTCTCAATTAAAACTCTACAAGCACTTTTGAGAGCATTTTGACGGGGAGGGGGGGGGGTGCAAAAAAGCTTTGATGATGAAAACTGGAGCCAAGAAAGTCATGCTGAAAGAACAGGGATTCTGGAACAAGCTCATCAAATCTAGTCATAGTACAATAAGTAAGACATCCGCCAGCTATAATGAGAGAGGGAACCAAAGATAGTGCCAGAATAGGTAGACCAAAGAAAGTGACTGCGAGAGATGAGAGATCAGTAGTTAAACTCTTTATGAAAGACCAATGCCGAAAACCTGCGGAGATTGTTCACTGGCTGAGGCAACACCACTCGAAAGATGTAAGTAACACCACAGTTAAGCATGTTTAAAATCATGGCAGGTCTCATAGGAAGATTAGCGAGGAAAATTCATTCATTTCTGTGAAAAATCGGATATCAAGGCTGATGTGGGCACGTGCTCATATTGCGAGAACTTTTGGTGACTGGAAGCGAGTTCTTTGGCCCGACAAAAAGAAGTTCAATCGCCTCGGAAGTGATGAGCGAATCTATGTGAGGCTGCGTATAGGTGAGGCGCTGCTCCCAAAGTGCTTGTGGTGGGGTTCTATTATGGTGTGGGCCTCATTCTCTGCCAATGGGACCGGTCCCCTTTACCGCATGGCATTATGGACCAGAATGTGTATGTGGACCTTATCGAAAACATGTTACCCTATGCTGATGACAATATGTGCCTCAGGTGAATATTTCAGCAGGACAAAGATCCAAAACACACACCCACATGAGTCCAGATGTGGTTCAATGATAATGTTCGAGAGGTTCTCGATTGACCATCGCAATCACCAGACCTGGAGCCGATCGAAAATCTATGGACATACATAGATAAACAAGTTAAAAAAGAGGCACCTAAAACATGGACATTCTTGAAAAATGCTTGAAAAAAGCATGGGCTGCCATCCAAATGCGCAAAACTCGTGGAATCAATGCCACGTCGATGTTTGGCCGTAATAAGTCAAAGGGATATTCAATGAAATATTGACTGTAAAATAGTTGAATTTATTGGACAATAAATTTTAGAATATATTTGTAATACCTTAGTAACCATTATATTCTGTTATATTGATTAAATATAGCATTTGTAACACAAAAAGTGATATATTCCTACTAATTCCAAAGTTATGGCCACCACCGTATTTCCCCAGATTTTAGCACAGTAACACAGATAAGGGAAAATTCATGTGTAGTATAACATTTTCAAGCCATGAGCTGGAAGTAGATATTACAGCAATAAATTATTGACGGTTTACAGAAAATTTTTTCCCACACTTTTTTAAAGACATTCCAAGAATAACTTTCATCCATAACACCCAAAAATATAGTAAATTGTACTTGTTCTATTGTGATACCGTTAATGCTGAATTTAACTTTATCTTCTATTTTTTACGTCTAAATGCGATAAAATTTGTTTTGCTAACATTTAAAGGAAGTTTATTTTGCCAGCTCTCTGTAAACTACAAAACTGATTTCTTCACATGAGTCAGCCGAGTACAACAGAATGGTATTATCAGTGAACAAGAGGCAATGTAAAACATTAGACACATTACATATATCATTTACATGTAGAATAAATAGTGATGGGACTAGAATTGAGCCTTGAGGCAATTCGCTGGCATTGTAGGGTACGCATTGTTTAGTTATTCGTAATCATTTATCTGGATGTTCATGCTTGTGATTTTATTTATCCACTATAACTTCACCTGAAACATACAAAAGAATTAACTAAGTCATTTATCAGACTGTCTCCCATATATATCATTAACTCATTAAATTATATATCAGATCACTTGCCTGTATTCCACATATGTAAATTTTCGCGTTATCTAGATAATGATGTACGCTATACTTTTAAATGTAAACTTGATGATGAGTCATTTGCTAAACTTAACTACTCTTTAGCTGAACATAACTGGGATCCTCTGCTCACACTAGTGTGACCCTAATCCATCCTATCAATTTTTTAATAAACAATTTGATTCAATATTAGGAAAAGTTTGTCCAGTTCAAAAAATAAAAACTAGAGATAAGACGCTAGAAAAGCCGTGTATAACGCCAAGAATAAAAAGTCATGTTTAAAAAAACAGAGTTTATACAAAAGATTTTTATCCATCAAAAATAATACTACTGAAAATAGATATGAAAAATATAAAAATAAACTCACGGCTATTATGAAAAAAGCACAAAAACAATATTTCAGCGATAAATTAGCTAAAGTCAAGAACAATATGAGAGAAACCTGGCGTATCTTGAATACACTAGTGAAAAACTACTCCCAATCAGAAGGAATTGCCATATGGCCATAAACTAACAAATGATGAACATACCATAGCCAATTCTTTTTTCTCAAATGTAGGTCCAGAATTAGCTAAACAAATTCCTATCATAGACAATATTTCATATTCTAGTTACATGTGTTGTCTCACTGAAGCTGCCATGTTCTTGGGACCAGTCACAGAGGATGAAATTTGCAGTGTGATTAATGCATGTCAAAATAAAACTTCCCTAGACCTGAATAATTTAAGCATGACTGTGGTCCAAAAAATAGTGTTATAACTGTACCTGTTCGTCACATTTTTAATCTGTCTTTTGAAACAGGAATTGTCCACTATGATCTTAAAGTGGCTAAAATTGTTGCTCTCTTCAAAGCAGGTGACCGCTTCGAATTTACGAAGTACAGGACAGTTTCACTTTTGCCACAATTCTCAAATATCTTTGAAAAACTATTCAACAATCGATTTATGAAATTTATTAATAAAAATAACATCTTCCAATCTCAAAATGGCTTTCGAGAAGGACACTCAATGACTTATGCTTCAAAACAACTACTTAAAGCGATAACTACTGCTAATAATAATTCCAAAATAACTGTAGGAATATCTATCGATCTCAAACAAGCGTTTGACGCTATTAATCATGAAATATTGCTAAATAAACGGCAAAACTATGGAATTAGGGGTACAGCTGTTATGTTGATAAGAAATTATCTCAGTAATTGTAGACAGTTTGTCTCCTTTAGAAATGTTAACTCACGCATGCATGCTGTCACATGCGGCGTTCCCCAAGGATTAATTTTAGGCCCTTCACCCTTGATTTTATATGTCAATGACATAAGTAATGTGTCCAATGTGTTGAAATGTTTACTATTTGCGGACGATACTAGCTTACTATATCCTGGAAAATCATTTGATAAAATTAGCAATGTTGTTACTCACGAACTATCAAAATTTAATCAGTGGTTTAAAGTTAACAAAGTTTCCTTAAACGTTAGCAAAACTAATTTTATTTAATTTGGACGAAGAAAATTCTAAAATAAAATTTCCTTGTATATAAATGGTCTTCCGATAGAGCAACTGTCCCATACAAAATATTTAGGGGTATTAATTGATGAAAAATTGTCGTGGGAATATCATATATCTTCTATAGAAAAAAATTGCCAAAAATCTCTATTATTTACCTGTAAATTATCTTCAACTGTTGTATAACACTTTAATTCATCTGCATCTATTCTACTGTATTGAAGTATGGGGAAATACCTACCTGACACGACTGAACAAATTGATCAACCTTCAAACACGTGCGATAAGATATGTTAATAAATCAAATTTTGTAGATCATACCTGTCCACTTTTCTACTAATATAAAATCTAAAGACATAGATATTCTTGACTATAAAACATCCACTGTAATATATAAAGCCTTCTTTGAATTACTGACAGTTCCAACTCAGGGGTATAGGTTTTTTCCTGTGCATTTCTCTCCAACTAGTTCCAACTAAATCACTTTTTTACTAGAAAACTACAATCATGGACATGATATTAGGATTAATGATGATTTTTTTCTAAAATTAGCAAAAAGAAAGCGACAAGTTTTAGCATTTTAATTGTAAGTGTGAAATTGTGGAATAAAATTGAAAATCATATATAAGTTACTATCTCAATATATTTTGTAACTATAAGCGCTCATTGGAGTTATGATTATTATAGCAGTATTATAAGTCGTATGATTTATATTTTTGTCAGGAATATTTAATTTGGAATTGTCATTACCTGGTGGTGCTACCCTATAAGTTGTATAAACTTCTTATCACCTCCTTTTAACAAGGCATATATTTTTTTATCTAATTTACATATTCACTTCATATTTCCTTGTATTTTTATATATATTTTAGTGTTTTTAACGTATAGTACATGTTTATACGATATAGTTTTGTAACAAATTGTATATATTAATCTACTAAAAAATATATATTCATATATTATTATAAACAATATATAAATAAAAAATATATCCGACTCAGAATGGCTGACATTGGATAGCTGAAAGCAGACTATATTATTAAAATATCTATATAATATCGATGATTGAGACGAGATTGATACGATATCAATGATTGGTATGATGGCGAGTGAAATTACTGCAATTGTGCAGAATCACATCTGCGATGGTGCCAAACTTGGAATGGTTCTATGTGGTGTGAATTAGTGTACATAGGTTCAAACGGTGCCAAGACTGTCGTAATAGAGACACCTATAGCCCCTGATAAAATAGGTGTCGACATTTCAACATTCAAAGAACCAAGAGATTATGGAAATCAACCTCTTCATCAGCAAGCGCCCATATGACTACGGAGTGACTATTCATATCACAACAAAAGTGCTTGAACATTCACCACCGCGTTAACTTATTGAGTGGACAAACCCAAAAGATTTGTATGGAATAAAAAGATTATCTCCATGTACAAATAGAGTTTGTTGAATCATGCTTTTACTGATCAGGTAAAGATGTATCAAGCAACCGGAGTATAAAACTTAAAATACATAAAAATTTATTCAGGCCTAAGTGATATGATTGTTACCATTGCTAAAGAAACAACATTGCAAACATTCACCTAAAAATAAAAATCGCATTCAGATCGCAAAGACAAGTTAGATACAACAAAATACGTCATAAATACACTAAATATAAAAAGAAAATAAAATCCGCAAAAAACAAATAAAAAATCCAAATATAATCATTAAAACAGTAAATATAAGGGCAAATAATACTAGGCTGAATAGAAAAATTAAAAATCAATATATAGGATAAAAATAGTATTACTGATAAAAGCCTGTGACCATTTTAGGTCAGTATTCGCTATCAATGTTTATATGACAAGCCTGGCCAACGCGCACACTATATTGGACAGGGGGATGACTGAGAAGAAATCAAGAGAGCAATAATTGTATTGATACCAAAATAAGAGAAAAGTCCTCATATAACAAATCGCTATGTTATCTATTAATTAATAAAAATTATTGTCATTGCCTGGGCCAGTAATCTACAATTTAAAACTCCAATTTAAAAAAGAAATTGAAAAAGTAAGGTGTGAAAAGCTGAATATGCTTCCAGCAATATATTCTTTACTACAAGTCTGTTGGTCAGCTATAAAATTGTGTCACAAATTCACGATTGTACCTATACGACAAAAATATGGGGCTTCTGTAATCTCATCTTAAAGACATAGATATGAACCACTTGTGCCCATCTTTGAGACATAGTCGCATGAACTGCCACCGACCAACTTCACACAAACTTATTCTTTTTACGAGAAAATATTCATGTATGCGAATGACCTTAAATGGTTGCTAATAATCGTTGTTGCTCAAACCACAGAAAGTTGGCTATTTGGTTAAAATTCGGAGAGCTGTCATGACCGGACTTGACGGGCCCTTTGCCAACTCGAGCCAGCTGAATTATGGAGTGAATGAAACAGACGCTAGCGAAGGTATCTGAATAAACGATATGACTTAATATACTAATGGGAAATTAATTTGCCTCGTTCTAGCAGTTAACCTCCTTATCTGCATTTATTTGGCGTAACATTTTGTGTAGTATCAAAGCACTGTTTGAAGAATAGATTTGACATGTTTCATAAGCAGGTTTTTTGTTATTCCACTTGCAAATATATTGTGTGAATGAAGTTTCATTCATCTTGAAAAGAGGCACATTATATCTGTCTTGCATTATGCTTATTAGACTGGCGGCTCAAGGTGAAAAAACAAGAAGGAACGAATTTAATGGGTCTCTTGATTTTCTCCATTGCATTCGGCTGCGTACTGTCAACATTGGGTGAGACTGGCCGTCCCTTGTATCTGGTCATCGAAGCGATATACCACGCCAGCATCAAACTCATTCTCATTATTATTTGGTGACTTGTTATCTTACTTACACACTCGCTAACTTATAAAAACTATATTCATCGAAAAGAAACACCCTTTTAATATAAATTTCAGAATATTCATACCAAGGGTCCTAGAGATAAATGATTATGTCTTTGTTGCCATGTACATTGTAAAGCCAGCTAAGCACAATATTTTGGTCGTTCAACCCTTACCACACTGACATGTACATCACATTATTATAGCAATACTATTCTGTGACAACAGAGTGCTAAGGGCTAGAATGCATAGAATGATTTATATTTTTTGCAGGAATATTTAATTTAGAATTGTCATTACCTGGGGGTGCTACCCTATAAGTTGTATAAACTTCTTAGCACCTCCTTTTAACAAGACAATATATTTTTTTATGAGGCATGTGAATTTGTAAATGGGCAAACATTGACCAGAGCATGTTTGCTACGCAGATTCGCTTCATTATGCTTGAATAGATGGATCTTCGTTATAATTATTTTACATCGTGGTTACATAATACGATATTAGCATTGACTTTGACAAAATTTAACTGTATGTGTTAATACTGTAAATATAATTGACTATAATTGACTTTTTGGTCATTATAATGTAGTAATTTGTCAGTTCATTGCATATATGGACATGTTTAATTCTAGGACTTTCATTCGTAGGAAGCCATATGATATTGATCATGTCAAAGGTATCTTCATTTAGATATCTTGTTTTTAATTGCTAGAAACCCATAGCTGGGATAGAGGCCATTTTTGTTTGCGGCCTCATGATGTTGAGTCATATATGACAGGTATCTTCCGGTAGCCATCCACTGTCAGAGTGCCGTAAAATCACATAGTTATCGACGACTCAACTATTTAGTTAGTACGTAACTCGTGACTGTGTCACAGGTATATTCCCGTCGGTATCGTCTTTCTGACAGCCGGGAACCTCGTAGCTATCAAGAACCCGGACGTAGTTCTGAAGGGTTTTGGTATTTATTTCGGCACCATGCTCCTCTGCCTCGTTATACACAGCTTCATCACGCTACCTCTCATCTACTTCGCAGTGACGCGCAAGAATCCATTCGTCTTTCTTTACCACATGTTTTCTGCGATGCTCACAGCCTTTGCTACAGATTCTAGGTCAGTTAGTCATGCGTGTAGACAAGGCACTACACATCAACAAGCATCGGCAAACGCCTGTATCATCTTCTGAGCAATAAATATAGTGTATTGGTTTCTAATGATCAATAGTGCTGTATAACATATATCAACACAGTTAGAGCCAAATAATAACTCGCTAAATCCTGAGAATCTGCTACAGGCTAATGGCAAATAACTTGGTATAATAAAAGAATTAAAGTAATTAAAATGATGCATATGCATGGCTAATTGAAAATATTTTTATTCATATCACATAACGAAAGAATGTATATTGTGTTCATTTACCATTTTTTCATTACATATTTTATGGAAATTATCTAGTTTGATTTTATCATGCTTCTATAAAATAGCCTACAGTTTTGAATTTGTACTATCTACTGTATCGGTCATGACGTTCCTCTAATGGCAGTGCTGCTACAATCCCAGTAACGATCAAATGCCTCGAAGACAACAACCATGTCGACTCACGCGTTGTCCGACTCATGGTCCCCGTGGGTGCCACTGTCAACATGGATGGTTTTGCCATGCAGCTTGCTCTCATCGGTGTCTTTGTGTCTAACCTTCATGGTATCGACCTCAACGCTGGACAGATCTTTACAATAGTGTGAGTCTATAGCAAACTTTTGCAGATGCTGCGTGAGTTAGCAAAACTAGGAAAATATCGATTTTGTCAATTTATAAATTCACCGCATATATGCGGAATAAAATTGTTTCTTGTTACTCAGTAGATAGCCTGTACAAGTATATAGATATATATATATATATATATATATATATATACTTAAGCAGAAAAGATATGCCCAACTCTACAAATTTTTTCACAGGGTATACAAATTCACAATGTATTAACGTCAGTATAAAGAATTCATGTAGAGTGGCTTCACAAACGGGCATTTCTCAGATGTGAATCGCCCTCTTCTGCATGCAAATGACCGTAGAATTCGAGTTTGAAGGCAACGTAGAGCAACCTTTGCACAAAACGACATCAACGAAGATGTTCTATTTGGCGGATGGTCCATAATGATTTGGGGTTGGATGTCTTATGAATAAGCTGTCTCACAATTCGAGGAACACTAAATGGCCAAAGTAGTGGTGCCACATTTCGATGACCATGTGCTTAATTCAGGTAATTTTTATGGATGATTGGATGACAAACCAAACCCCCATAGATCTCGTGCAGTTTCTTTTGCAAATCGAAGTTCTGTGGGACGTCATCACCACTGTATCATGGCCAGCAAGAAGTCCCGATTTCAATCCCATTGAGCACATCCTGGATAGATTGAGTTATCCTGGATCGAAAAGTCAACCAGAGAAATCCACCAATATCAGATCTTGACGATTTAAAGGCGGCACTACCCGAGGAATGGCGTAGGCTACCAATGGCAGAGTTTCAGCACCTAATCTCTGGGATGAGAAGGGTTCTTACCATCCTGAATGTTCGTGGCTGTTACACAAAATACTGACATTAATGGACATTTCCATGAACATTGGGTCCTATTTGAACAGTTTTGTGCATAATTTGTAATGTCCACCTTCAGTGGTTCTCGGTAGCCAAAAAGTTTGGAAACCTCCAATTTTACTAAAAAATGATCACTTTTTGGCAATAAAAATTATTTTTATTAAAATACCACATAACCGCTGTATTTGCCTGATTTCATAGGTGTAATAAACCACTAAAATGCATAATGAAGCAGAGAAATATCTAGATGCTAATGATATTACTAAAATGTGCCATTTTCTCAATACGTACCATGAAATATAGGGTTGGACTTAACTTTTTTTCTTAATAAGTAAATATATATGGCATAACTGTATTACACAATACCATAATGGTAATAGAGAAAATGAATTGTTTATTGTACCGAGAGCAGTTGTGGAAGCTGTATTCGTCAGGGTCAGGCAGATATTTCAAAGATGGTCAAGGAGAACCCTTTAAGCCGAGAATCACCAAGTAAAATACTCAGAAAGTGTGGGCCACATACGCTAAAGACTATGAAGGG
The DNA here is from genome assembly GCA_011762755.2 of Epimenia babai. Classification (NCBI taxonomy): domain Eukaryota; kingdom Metazoa; phylum Mollusca; class Solenogastres; order Cavibelonia; family Epimeniidae; genus Epimenia; species Epimenia babai. Next base: position 18,814 of record WURV02184858.1, on the reverse strand, counting down.
AAACTGGTGCCTAGTTCATTTAATAATAATAACAATTAATGATAATTCATACATTCACAAAGCAGGATTGTGTCGCCTTTTGTAAGTATGGAGGATAATGAACGTGAATGCAATTTGATATTTTCAATAGTGATCGTTCCAGTACTGTAATATGTCTGGGTGTATTTCAGCTTTATGTCAATGACTATAGCCTTCGGGGCAGCTGGAATCCCTGGGGGAGGATCCGGTGCATATGAGATGTTGGTGCTGACCTCCGCAAATCTGCCGGTCACAGACGTATATATGTTCATCGCTCTACAGTGGTTTGGGTAGGCATTGTGTATGTTCTTTACCATGTACTAACACAGAATGGAAAATCAATCTCAGAAGAGGCATGAATCAGGCATTTTGCAGGATCATAAACTTTATTCGATATTTTAAACCCCGCGGTATCTTGCTGTTTCTCGTTCATAGTAACAAGGAAAAAGTTAAATAGCCACAATACACAATTCATCGTCGTTACCGTAATAAATCTACATTGGTTAAACTGTTTGGTTCTCACTGCTCACCGATCATAAATTTTGCATACGTTTCTTGATGTCACCAAACAGGGGCCGATTCCGTACAGTGGTGAATATACTCGGGGATGCTTACGGGAGTGGGATTGTGGAGGAATTGTCTGCATCGACGCTCAAGTGCCTAATCCCACTCAATTCATATGAAGAACCAAGTGACAACAATGAGTCGGATGTTGATGATATATGGCCAGTTTAAAATCGGATGGAAAGAGCCGGGTTAAAATTGGATCAAAATCTTGCCATTCTGACATCAATCAATCATGTTATACGCATGAAATTAAAATAGAACGTGTTCTAATGCTTATGCTGTACAAACTGTTCTCACTTTTACCGAGTAAAAATTTTATTTTGCCATGAATGTGTGTGCGTGTCTTTGTGAGAGTATTGGTTTTCAACGGTAGATCCTATTGAAAAGAGAAGGGCAGATTTGAAATAAGCAGGTTTCTACAAGGGTCACGTGTATTAGCTGGGGTTTTATCAAATGTTAGATAGCCAAGACTTATTGCATTGAATTGGTATAGAATTACCTTCCTTGTCTCGATGTTAATGGGGCTAGCCAATGTGGTATTTTAAACAGCTGGAGAGAAATGCACAGAGACCGGTTATCTGTAGGTCGTGGGTTCAAGTCCCATCAGAGGTATCGGTTTTTATGCGCATTTCTCTCCTGCTTCCTTGTCTTGAGTGATATTTTTTTGTTCAAGGCACAGATGAGAATATTATGCATTTCTTAGTAAAATATGTATTGTCAGCTTGTGAGCAATGATGTCTGGTAGCATGTAATTGATGATTAGGACTCTGGACACTAATTTCAGAATAAGACTAAGCAAAATGTAACAAATACATTATTTTCGTTCACATTTCTCGAAAGCTGCGGGCCGTAAAGTAATTCCACTTGTAAAAATCCTTAATGGTGAATGATTCATATTTCTGTGTATTACAGCCCATATTTAGCATAATGTACAATATAGGGTAGGGTCTACATTCTATTTAGTAAAATAGTATAACCCACTAGGCCGTGTTGGGAGTTATGTAAATCATACGAAAATATTTGAATGTTTTTCTGAAATACGACATGGTGTTAGCCTATGTATCTATGTATGAATAGTGTCAAATGATCGGTGTAATCAAAATTAATATCCGTTAATCAGACACTACATGAATTTTTGATTATTTGCCTATGCAGTGATTGCTGGTGGTTTGATTATTCTGCATCAACACCAATTATTTAGTCACTGTGTACAGGTCCTCACAGCAGACAGCATCAATTTCCATCGGGAAAATGGTAATGTTTTTTATTTTAATTTATTTTTCATTTAACATGCTTGGCATTTAGACACATAGTACTATTAAATATTTGCATGGTCTGATGGGCCACCACATATTTACAAAAACTATATAACTAGTCCAAATTACAATACAATATACAATAATATCGATATAGCATGAGATGTAAAATAGGGCCATAGATAATGTCCCCAATGCAGGTGCATGATCCCCAAATGTTCCCACCATTTCAGCATGGATGTTCTTAGGGGCTAAGCCTTTCCTAGCCAGATACTTGATAGCACCACGCTGCCAAATTCTCTCGATTATTGTCTTAAGCTGCAGTACGTATGAGGTAAGACTATATATGTCACTCTACAATGATTCGCGTTGCTCTGTGAAAAGTTTCATATGTCTGGCTTGAGGCGTTGGTGAGCCTACAAACTCTTCAGCCTACCCTCGTATTTATGTACATAGTCTGATGGACGACAACGTATTTACAAACTTGGTACGTTGGAAGTCACGGAGATATGAATGCTACACAGAGGCGGGAGTCGGATCGGATTAATCGGACAGATGTAAATCCACTCTTAGCCATTTTATTTTTGTGAGTAGTGTGTTAAACGTACAAGGCCCTAGATAGATATGAACACATGCTTGCCTACAGATTTATTCAGGATGTTTTATTCAGTATATATATATAATACATATACTATTTACAGCACAGTATAGATTTATTATATCATCACATATAGATTATTTGAGGACACAAGTTATTAGAGAATACGAGTCGCATGAGCCTAGATAATTTCACTTCCAAATACATTCTTCCAGCAATTTCATGTTATGGTACAACAATATTTATATACACAAGGTCGTGTCCATATACAATAAAATATATATTTTATTTACGACGGATTTGTACTTAGCATAGGTACCTTTATAAGTTGATGTGAAGCCATATTATGTTGTTCTATATGACGTTGTCAATGGGGTAGCCAATGTGGTTCTTCCAATAGCTAGAGAGGAATGCAGATATATTTAATGCATTGAGATCATTCCAAAATTTCACAAAATGAGAGACACAAATTGTTTTTAGTGTAATACGACTGGTGTAGTAAGCTTATATCCTGCAAAATTACCATATTGTCCAGTATCAGAATGGACCCTTTCATAATGTTTTAATTTGTCTGCAACATTTTATTATACACTTATTCATTGCAGAGATTGCAAGCGCTGGTTTAGAGGAGGCAGTAGTTTGAGTTAATACATGTGTGTACTATATTATCTTAGATCTGAAGCGTTAAGTAATGGAGATAAATTTTTCGTTTAAGGAGCTGCTGTATTTGCGACGATTTTCAAACGATGGGATTTTAGTGCAAGATGTTGAGAGTGTGCGACGGTGGGAGTTTGTTAGTATGCGAAAACACGTTTTTCGTTGTTTTTTTTAGTTCGTATGATGTGTTGAATAATTCTTGTGTGACAGACAACACGTGTATGAGATTAAAAAAATGTTGAGAAATGAGAACGCGGCTATCATATTAACTTTTCCCCCACTAACCCGTAAGTTTAATCATAGTCATAACAATACCCAAAACAAGTAAAAAACGATAACAAAATGCGATATTATTACATGGTATTAGATAAAAAAATAATTTTAACGCATTGCAAACTATATTTCGAATGTTAATTGTAAAAGTATGAGTAGTTAGAGCATAGATTGTACATAGTATTGTATATAAATGTTATAGTCCGTGGCATCACGCTGACGTATATAGAATATACAGAAGTCTGTGAATTATTAGTTACAGTACGTTAAAATCATGGCGTGGTTAGAGTTACAATAGTGTGTCGGAACTATGTATCATGTATTACGAATAAACTGGGTGATAGAAATCAATTTGCTGTAAATCTCCGACTTTTGTCCCACCTTGAGAATGGCGCGTAGGCCGTCAAGCACTTCCGTCATCTGCTACCTGCGAATTTAAAACTAGCAAACTAGAAAATGTCCTGCAAACGTCCATTCTGTGTCTTTCTCTTAACATATGATCATATCAAACTTTTTTGAATACTTATGATTTTTGGCCTCGATTACACTGTTTGACACAGAACTCAATTCCTGGAAAGAGCAATTCATGCCAACTACAGATTCATGCCACATCCTTTTCCTCCATGAACCCGTTGAACCTCGCCTCTCGTCTCACAAAAACTTCATCACCGTGCCGCCATTAACTGACTCCCCTGAATCCACAAGGCTGAACTAGTGGAAAGACCATTTGGATAGGTGGTTATACAAACAGTCTGAAGGAATTTGGCCTAGATCCAGATGAAAGACTCCCCTTGGAGGTTAACTCCTCTGGCGTATATGGCGTATGCAATGTGGGCAAGCGGGAACACGAGTCACAAAATTCCATTGCGGATACCAGGTCAGTGCCAGCTGCCGATGTGGTGCATTGAGATGTGATATGGACCACCTAATGGATGACTCATGATTTTGGACAAGACCCACGATAGAAAACATTACTGAAAAAGAATGACTGCGCGATACAAAGGTTTAAGGCGTTTAAGACAGGAAATGATGATTACTACATATAATGAAACCTACATATGCAGGTGGGTGTAACAGATCTCGGTGTACATGGCATAATTGATTGTGAACACTTTTGTAAATGAAAATGAACGCCATCAAATATAAAATAGTAATTATTAATATTATTTTTTTTATCCCCTTGAGTATCTGGATGACTATGACTATTGACCCTCGAGTGGATGAGGGTCTAAAATTGGGATGCACAAATTTTTTGCTGTTAGTGATGCTGGGTGTGTTCGTCTGCGATGAGATTCTCATTCTACAATTGACACATGGGTTAAGAAGCCAGCTTCATAACTAAGATCTATCCATCTAGGTTGCAGTGTCCTTGAACAATTAAATTAAAAATAAGTTTCAGAATAGATTTGCTTTTATCGAAGGCGTGGTTTCTCTGGTTAGGCAGCAGGCATATTGATGTTTTAAGTGTGTGTTGTGTTATATGAACTAATAATTTTGTTGTTATTCATTCAGCTTAATTTCAGTCTGAAAGTTTCAGGACACTACATATCAGGAATTAGCAGTTTGCCATTATAGGAGATTGAGCTATTGTTGGAATCGTTGGAACAAGTCATAACCACAACATTTCACAGAAATGACAAGCATTTCAGCATAGCATGACTGGATCACCAATATCATAAGAGACAGTTATATTTCTAGTTTTAAGGGTGGCTCACTAACCTCATTAAAGCAAACTTCTAGTGGGTGGAAGACATTATCTACTTGTTACTAAAAGCCTCCTAACATAAATATATGCCATTTAGAAGAGCTTATGCACATAGATAACAGCTGTTATCGTATCACAACCATGCTGGTTGATTCCTTATCTTTCATGTAAGTGCTTTAAAACTCCTCTTATAAAAAAGCTGAGTCTATCTTCTTGTAAGGATAGCAAAACTTAGACCCAAGATATTACAGTAGTGTTACATATATACAGTAATTTCACAATTATCATCTGTAACTGAAATATTGTATTAAACTGTTAGCTATCAAGAATTTGGTGGTAAATATTAGAAGTAGATACGTAAGTCACAATGACAAAGCTGCTAGCATGTATACTGTTGTTAACACAATTAATATCTATCTTAGACACTCATTTGTTATGGTTGGAAGTCAAAATTTTGCAAATCACTTTTTTTCACTTGCTAGGGTTACTTGGGTGTATATAGAAATTTGACAACCATGCATTTAATGTTAGTGAAATTGCTATAGTACAAACTCTAATGTGGTCTGTGAAGAGCTTTAACATGAACTCTAACACTGAACCCTCTTTATTAAAAAGCTGTAATTTGTATTTTAACCCTAACTGTGTGTTTATATACTCCTTTTTCCCTATTTAGATCCCTATTCGTGTGCATCCAATTCAAGTTAACAATGTTATTGTTAATTGCAGCTAATGAAGTATACTTGTATACGAAAACTTGTGCTAATCATAATGTTAGTTTGTCATTAAGGTGTTACCTTCACTTATTGTAATATTATTGTTATTATTATAGATGGAGGAATACTAGCACCATGTTAACATTTTTGAAATATGAGCTTGCTCATACATAAGGAATGCTTCTTCAGGTGAAGGAGAAAAGGCAAAATACTCTTCTATATACTATGTGGCTATGTAATTAATATTGTTAATAAGTTCTGGTAACTTTCCTTCTCTCATATTGCTTAAGTGCTAGTATTGATCAATGGGAAAATTTTCTTTCAGCATAGCTACATTTCAATCTCCTCTTGTTCTTTCACTGTGGACTGATCTTTCAGCATGGTCGCATGGTATTGAGTGGTATAGTAATAATACATACCTGTTTTATTTTTGTATACATATAGTTTGTATTCTTAGTCATGTAGGTCATGCCCACTATATCCCTTCCACCAATATCCCCTGATGAAATTTTTCCCATAATATCCCCAACACTTAGAAAGTGCTTGTAACAACAAAAAAATATTCCCACTATATCCCCAGCGGACAAATCAAAGGACACACTGTCACAACCAACACATCAACCCTAACCCTTCATATCTTAATACAGTCGGCCATTTATTACATCTAGAGTAGATATATTGTGTGTATTGTTGTATATAAAGATTATGATATAGAGATTAAGTAGGTGATTAAGGTGATTAAGTAGGGGATATTATGGGGAAAAATATCAGGGGATATAACAGGAAAAAAGGTGAAGGGATATAGTGGGATGAAAATTGTGATCTTCAGTACTGGGGATATACTGGGAAGGGATATATTGGGAAGACCCCCCTGTGGTGCGTGGGCTTCGTCTCTCCACTTCACCATCTCATCATCCGATGACATCGTCGTCGTGATTCGGTTGTCAAGGGCATTCTGAACAAGTGGCGGGAATAGACAAAGGTCAACTTGACCGTCATGTTAGCCACAGTATATAATCTAGATATATATACGGATCATGATGACTTAGACAGTCCGTTAATCCAAACTTTTTGCTACTCTTGGCTACCTTCTCGATTTAGCCATTTTTCAGAATCATCGTTACGTAGCCGTATATGACTGAAAATCATAACATCCTCATTATTGCTAACCAAGCTTCGTTTAAAAAGTAAGTAAAATTGGTAACTTTATCAGGAAATTGCATTCAAGATCTGTCAGTATATGTATGCCCATGAGAAATTAACTTGGGATTCATGTATTCCCACTGGCAATAATTTGTTATATTTTAATCCTCGACGGTCCTGATATTAATGAACCTGCATAATATAATTAACGCTACTGCCCACTTGCCTACAATGGGAGTAGATGTCATGTATAAATAGTTGGTAGCAGATACTGGAATAAAATTACCCGTTGAAAGTGATGTTATAGGCGGTTTAAGCTGTGATATACGCAGCATCTTTGCGTTGGGCGTTTACACGTAGATTGTTGACCGGCGAGCCGTTGGTGATGTCTCCCTTTGCGGGTTCAGTACCTCCATTTTTCGTGATTGCTGCGTGCTGGATGCTAATACCGCATGGGTCAGATGTCCGAGTGAGATCGCGTTTGTCACAACCTCGTTGAAATCGGATATTTCTTGCAACAAATGGCTATTTTTTCATTAACATCAATTACTGCTATAAAACAAAATGGTTTTATTGCAACAAAAACCACATCGCTATTGGTGCAGTGCTCGGAAAACTTAATCGAATTCCAGTACCTTCGGCTGTATGAAATAGTGAGAATTCCTGCGACTTGATTAGTTGGAAAGATTTGTATGCAAAGGGTTAGAGCTAATTCACAAATATATAATGAGTCGATCAATGCTAAACTGTAGTTGCAAATTATATACCTCCGTTAATTAAGTAGCTCTAAAACCATGCCACTTGCTTTTGTATCACAGTGTAAACGCCCTATAACGCCGATAGGAAAGGGGAAATAACTTACCACATTGGGAAAGGGGAGATAACATTGTATGGTGACAAGTGAAGCTACGATATCAGTGATGTTATCTTTATACGATTCATTAGTTGCAAGATGCTCGCTTTTTGTTAGAATAACTTAGTAGTTTCGTGCAGCTAAAACTTGTGTCGAGTCCACAAAGCCACGTAATGTAATGTCCACAAACTTGCATACGAGAATTGATCTGGCAGCATTATACTGTAAAATATCTGGAAAGAAATACACGGAAAAAACTATTAGATGTATACCGTTTTTTCTGTGCATTTCTTTCCACTTATTGAAAGAATCATATTGGCTACCGCTATTAACATTACTGTAAAACATGTAAAATTTCTCTTGACTCGGATTCGCCACCGAAAAGGTCGAGGGGAGATAACTCCAATCTCCATAATCCCATTCGGAAATGAAATGATATTGGGGAGATAATTCCAAACTAGATTATCCAAGTCGTAGATAAGATAATTGTTGGGGAGTAACTACTAACTGACTTATCCTAATTATAGATAATATATATATATATTATATAAGTATCACGTCGTAGTAAATTACTAAAAATAAAATACTAAAAATACTGAATTTAAAATACTAAAATAAAAGTAAATTACTTATGTATATTGTCCTCATTCCTACGAGTCGTATTCTGCTAGTTGATTAGGTAGAATGTACTGTTATTTAACAACCATAAGCGCTATATGTACGAGGTAACCATCAACGCCGTAGTACGAGTTAACCATAAACTGTACGAGTTAACCATAAACACCATGTGTGCGAGTTAACCATAAACTGTACGAGTTAATCACAAACTGTACGAGCTAACCATAAACACAGTGTGTACGAGTTAACCATAAATGTGTATACGAGTTAACCATTAAACGCCGTGTGTACGAGTTAACCATAAACGTGTGTACGAGCTAACCATAAACACTGTGTACAAGTTAATACGAAATTAACCCTTCCCGGATACCAGCTATCAGAGATTTTAGAACGTGTCACTTGTTAATGTTAATAATCCGCGCCCAAAATTCATTAATATTTACTAGTCTTTTCTTAACATTAAAAGGTGATATTGATATATATATAATGTTATGTATAGTTTTCTGTATAATACCTGATGTACATAATACATTACGACTGTGGTCTGTTAGAAGAAAATTATTACGATGCTATGAATTGCGTATTTTTCTAATTTTCTGTTGTTAACGCATTTTATAGCCTTTATTTTTAAATTTCTTTGTATTTTTCTATTTTGCTTGTAATCATTTAATTTATTAAGGGGCAATCATTTATTACTGTTAACATTAAAATTTCTATCCAAAATCTTTTTATTGCATCGGCGTTATTGCTTTATCAATGAATGGGCGAATTAATTTATCAACCACATTCGGATTATTGTTTCCAATATCCGATAAAATAAAAATCGTTTGAAACATCTGAAATAAAATAAGCCAAAAATTAAATGGATTGGATATATTAATTTTATAATATAAAAGACCGTTTTCGTTTTGTCCAAAAAGGTTAACTTGGGTAGCTCTTGGGGAAATATTTGGGTAGTAGAGGTGCGGGTGAATTGACAATGGCGGGAAGGTGATGGCCAAGTGTCACGGAGAAATAGCGTAAAGGCCAGGTTCGTAGGCTGACACCTCGTGTATCTTATTGGATAACGTTGTAAGCATTACCACCATCCTGACACTTCGTGTCATGTGACACGGCCGTATTCAAGATGTGTCAAGTAGATTTTTGCCTTTATCTGTTATTTTGAACTATATTATTTTAGAATATCACTTTAAGCTATTTACTAAAGTATTGCGGGTTTAAATCGGGTTTATTCTATCGTAGTTATCGTTTGTAATTGTATTGCAATCAATTGAATAGATATATTGCGTGTATTTATACAGATACGTACGTAGTAAACCTGTATAAAAGGATTTCGCTGACGTTTGGCTGGCGTTGTGATGGCGCGATGAAAACGATGTGATAAAAATGTTATTCTATATTGTTATTGCGTATTTGTTTACGATATTGCCGGCGAATATGTCGGTGAAGCCCGGTGAAAGTCGGTGTAATGTATTCTGTGTGTGTTCGCCACATTTATGAACAATATTGTTGTAATAAACACAGACACCGATAACTTCTATATTTTGATGTATGTACCACGATGTAGAAGAACAAATTTTTGCTCAATTTCAACTGCGTCAAGAATCGCTGCGGCCACCCCAACGCCTGGATTTCACATTTCCTCGGTCCTGTTAAAGTGTAGTCGCCGATAATAATACTATGCTAACACGGAGAACAAAAGCCACGTGTCTATGTACAATAGTAATAATACAGGACATGAGATACTCCAAAAGGTTCAAGTTTTTCTTTCCAACTATTCATAGAACCTCATTGGCTACCTCCATTAACAGCATCCAAAAGTCGAATACATAATAGTACGTACCCTGGACCGATACGTGTCGCATTCTTTTGTTCCAACTTCTTTATATGTCTTGAAAATTTTATTGTATGAGGCGTCGCTTTTTTCCGCCTCGTGTCAGTCAGGCATTCGGATTGGGAAAACAGCCCAACATTGTAGCCTTCAGCAATAGCTCTCCTGAGACAATATATCTGTAAGGTGATAGATTTCTAACTTATTTGTATTACAGGTGGGCTCCCTTGACAAGCTGATTTATTTGGAGTCGCTATCAAGGTAGTTGGATCTTAGGACCGTGATATTTAATTAAGTCAATAATGGGGCGCAGTTGTGAAGAAACGCGCCACAGGATTTGCATGCCTGATTTTACCGTTGCCAGAGGCTCCTAATAACGCCGGATTCATGGATAGATTGAATTGTATTTATTCCACGATATATTGTAGGTTGCCAGTAAATTACCAGGCTATACATACACACACTTGTACACCTAATTTAATTTTAGAGCAACAGTGGTTGCTTCCGGCGCTCAGCAACATCTTTTGAGATTAATGTCAGGGGCTACATAACGTCATGTTATTACCGTATTTTGCCACGTACAAGTCGGTACGGCTCCTGCGCTATGGCTTATGGCTTTATGCACTGCATAAGTTGATGCGATGTATGGGGTGAGCCACAAAAATGTAACCAAAATAACGACTATAACTTTCTTTTTGATATATTTATCAAATTTTCCTTCTACTATGTTTCGGAACGATGAAATTTTATAAGATCGTTTAACTAACCATTGAGTAGGTAATATGATTGATTAGAGCATCTATTCAAAATGTCTCCCTCTGCGTTCTAACGAAGTTCCTTATCACTGCCTGTAGGGTCTCTGGTGAGAAGTTAGTAATAATCAGAATCGCTGCAAGTTTCAGCTCCTGAATATGTCTGGGATTGTCCTTGAATATTTCAGCCTTTAGGTGTCCCCAAAAATACGTAAAGATCTAATGGGGTAATCATAATACTCCAGGAAGTCATAAAAATGACATCATAAATTTCATCTTTCCCCAACAAAGTAGAAAAAATGAGATAAATATATCAAAAATAAAGCGTTATGGCCGATAGATTTTGGTTACATATTTGTGGCTTACCCCGTACATAGTACAACCGAGTACTCGCTCACCTGAGCTTATGCTCGGTAAGTTTTTCTGATCGGAGTTTGTCCGTCGTCCGTTCGTCGATCCATCCATCCGATTAACATTTTCTTTAAAAAATTTTGTCAAGAACCGCTTATTGCAGAGGTGTGCAATTTGGCAGATATTGTCTTAGGGTTGGCCTCTCTCAGATTTGTTCATAGTATCGTCATCGCAGAAAAGTAGGTAACTTCTATCGATGTTTGTATTTTTTATTAAATTTTCTTCTCAACCGCTTATTGCAGAGGTCTGCTATTTGACAAATATTGTCCTTGGGTTGGTTTCCTCTAGATTTGGACATAATATTGTCATGACGGTAAGGAGAAGTAACTTGTGTCGATGCTGGTATTTTTACTTGAAAAATCTTTTTCTCAAGAACCCTTCATCGCGAAGGTCTGCGATTCGGCTGATATTGTTCTTGGGATAGTCGCTTTCAGATTTGTTCAGCATCTCGTCATGGAAACAAATGGGGGAAATTTCTATCGACTTTTTATTTGAACATTTTTATCTCAATGTCCGCTCACTGCAAAGGTCTGCCATTTGGCAGAGCGTAGGTGTGTTTCAAATTTGTTTCAGGCATCTCTATGTAGGCAATTACATGTGATTTCAACCAAGGTCATCCACAAATCTGTTTTGTTTCTTTGTTTCTTATTTCAGTATCTTTCAGGATGATGCATTTGTGCAATCAATCAAAATCAGGTATTTTCGGGTCTCTTTGGCCTCTTCTTTTAGATGTCAGGCAGTATCCTTGTCTTGTTCTAATCTCACGATGGCTCCTTGGCCACTTGTTGTAAAAGACGTGCTTACTATTTAAGATAGTAAATATTCCTCGGAAATACAGAGTATTTATACCTCAGAAATATTTTAGTTGTGAATACAGAAGAAACACCGATTTGTGCACCGAAGTATACGGTAATTGTTTTTAAGAAAGCAAATGTCTCTTCCACCCCTGATCTTTTGGTACCTCGTAGGTGAATTGTGATCAACTTTGAACCATTCTCAGGTAAATTTCTGGTTGTTCATTGGTGGAACTTTTCTTTCGGAATAACAGTAACCTAAAAATGCATTATCTAGATCAAATTATCACTGAAAATATATGAAATGAATTATATCTAGTATTTCAATACGATTTTGATATCGGATATATTTGCTAATCTATCACGTCTGTCGAATCTGCCATTTGTGACGATTTTGCTTCCGCTGTTTCTATTTCATAACCCCACCCAACCCTAACTACGTGCTCGTGATGGGCGACATTAGGATTTCAATATATTTTTATATCCATAGTTCTATTGATATTTCTTATAATTCCACGCAAGTTATAATATAAATTAAAGCTTCTTTTGAACTACACGTCATAATCGGTCGGAGTTTAAGATTTTTGGAGTTTTTTGCCAGGGCAATACGTTCTCGAGTTACCAGTTTCAATTTCGATTCATTTCATTGGTTAAGATTTTTGTACTTCCCTGTTGGTATGAGGCTGAGCATTCAGGAGCATTCACGTCTGTTTTGTGTGGAGAAACGGACTGGTTAACGGGATATCTTAAGATTGTAGGGCGATTAAAGTCTATAAGAATGACCAATTCTACGAAAGAATGCATGTAATAATGCCATTACCTGCAAACACGATATAAAATGATTGTGTATTTTTATTATTTTTATCGATAGTAACTTAAAAGATAAAGGGCAACACCTTTTATAGAGACTAACTGGTTTATTTATCACAAGCTTTCGACGCTCTGCTTCATCAGGTGATAAAAGTGTAATTATCATGCAGGTATATATACGGACGGTAGAGCACAAATGCATCATCCTGAATGATTTCATTCATGATGTTTTGTAGCCTAATACCGTAGTTATATTCCGATAGACCGATGCTCTCTTCCATGTCCGGATGAATGTAGAATACAAGTAATAGAAATTTATTCGTACCAAAATTCAAATTGATACCGTTTTTATATAGAACAATTACTTATTACATAACCTTCTTCTGTTGCCCTCTCCTGTGCTCAATACATTTAGTAATGAGAAGTGAAACATTGAAATGTACATAGAAAATTGACTGTGAAATGACGGTTTAACTGTAATACTAAAGATAAGGTTATTGGTGGGAGTCACTTTTGTGATACGGACCATTGTCCTGGGTCTTCAATTAGGAAGACATTTCATAAAGTTTGACCATTGTATTGTTTGTGTACGTTTTTGCAAATATTTGTCGACAAACCCAACTATACGGTGATCATGCGTTTCTAATAAATTTTACATATCTGTAAAAGACCGCTTTGTATCTTTTTTACGAAAGCGTTCAGTTTCCGTTTGATAGACCACTCTACACCCTACGCACATGTAAAATGTAGAGTGTTGGCGGATTCGAACCACCTCACCTTTCGGTAACAAGTCCAGTGCTCCTACCACGCTATACTTTTTAATTTTTTACAAGTTACTGCCACTTGAATCGATCCGTTATCTTTCCAAATAACTCGCATTATTCGGGGACCTACGGGTGACCCCCCATTGAACAGATAGGGGAGAAAAAATATCTTCGTAAACGGGAGGAATATTGGATTAGCACGTTGAAAACCGCCTGGCCTTGGGGTTTAAACATATTACACAATAATTGGACATAGCACTTCTAACACCCTGCCCATGCCCCCATCCCAGCCCCAACTTAACACAATTCCACCTATTACAATCTGACCCTATCTGTAGTTCAACACTAACTACTAACTCCACTCTACTACTACTAACTCTACTCCAACTCCCAACCCCACCTCAACCCTAAGCCCCCTCTTTTCCTCGGAAGGATTGCATGTGTCAGCGCATCTATTCAGCCCAACGCAATATCTTTCCAAATAAGTCACATTATTACCGTCACCTAAAAGCTCCACGATTCCTAAGAATTTTCCCGAGACGAAAGAAGCAACACCACATCAGAGAAGTCGTAGCGACGGGACTGACGGGTGTTTAGAGTCATTAATGTTTACTTATATGGCGATAGCTCTGGCGGCTACGGTTACTTTACATCTGACGTGGAAGAGATGGGGATCAATATAAAATAACTATCATCGATGCAGTGACAATCGATGATTAAGACGACGACGACGACGATAATGCCCTGACAGAAGGGAGCAATACGGTAGTCGACCCAAACACTGACACCCAAACTTACTATCTGACACATACCATACCAACACACGCAGTAAATCATTAACACTTAATTGTTATTAAGATTGCGCTCGATTGCGCATTTATGTCACCGATTTGAAACATGTCGAATTTATGTTTGTTTCCCTTGGCACCAGCGGCGTATCAGGTAGTCTACGCTATTCGTCAGGTCATCAATGTCAACAAAGACAATCACTGGTTGAATCGGTATCTCTAGGCGATAATTGAAGTCCGTCGTCAGGGTCAGGGTTGTGACGATTACCAATGCGTGTAGCAAATATTTGTCAGATATAAATATGCGAGTGTAATAGGCCGTTTACACTCGCATATTTATATCTGACATAAATATCTGTTACACGCATCGGTAACAAATGTCACCGATTTAACGCCAAAACTAGTATTTCATGGAATAGAGCGTGCTCTATTCCGTGTAATAAATGTCACGGATTGGCCAAAGAAATGCGCCGCTGTATTTCCCTTCTGAATTTTGCAAAGAAAATGGCTGCCGAAACGAAATCCAATGTTTGGCTTTGCAAAAATGAGTAGTTCAGTCGATGCTATGACGACGCCTACTGTCACAATTGGAAGTTCAGGTTCAGAATCATCGTCATCGTCGGTTTTGTTAGGAGGAAAGTCATCGGGGTGTGACGGACAGCACGTCGCCATTGCGACGCATATTAATATACTGTTGGAGAACATTAACCTATCTGTTATACAACCCATATGTGGATTGCTGTAACCGATCAGGTAATGTATAACTTGCCTGCCGCAATATGTTAATGGATTTAAACTAAAAGGACAGATAACAATGCAGGAATGATTCAAATTTATGAATTTGCCATGAACGAGTTTAAACCTCAATTACGATCTTGGCTTACGACACATTTCACATAAACAAACATTTTTTAACACGATACTGTATGCGATAAACAAATATCCTTTAGGGTTAGATCCAGAAATAGCTAATTTTGGTATTTTAACTCGTAAAAAATTTTCATTCTCAAAATATTGGCGGGATAGATTGATCTACTAAATGGAGTTAGGGAATTTGGGAATAGAAAACCATAAAGTATCAAACCCAACAGAGTGGATTTGCGTTCTCCACAACAGACATATACACTTTATATATTTCTATCTTGAGTAGGTTATATAAACTTGTAGATAACACAAGACTAATGATGTATAACGCACAAAACCACGCGTTTGACGCAAAATTACAAATTGATAATATATGGTCTAGCATGTACTGCAATTACAGATATTTTAAGGCCGTTTCAAAAGATCGGTGAAATCGTCAGGTACCGACTTAATGGTGATTACGAATTTTAGCATCAGGTCAACTAGCAACTGGAGAAGTAAAAAGCTAGAGAATATGAAAACTGGGGAAAATCTAAAACGAGAAAACTGTTTAAATTGAATATTAAAGCTAGCGCATGTTTAAATTAATCGTGAATTTATTCGTGTTAGAGAGATATTTGTGACGACATTTCGCGGACAAGACCGTGGGATAGGTAGAGAGGGGTGCTGGAATGCCCATGTGGAGTGATGTGGGTACATGAAGTAGTTGCGTGGATCTGTAGCGAGGGGTACATGGTGTGTGTAGTGGGGATAAAAGCGTGAGTGGTGAAAAAGGGTGCGGGGAGCTGGTATATGGTAAGTAACGTTGGTGAGAGTGGAATGACGGGGGTCACGTGTAGTGCGGGTAGTCAGCGATGTACGTCACGGGCGTGGCGTCTACTCGAGGAACTCGCGGACACGCCTCGTCCCGCTGCAGCCAATTCTTGTTGAGGCGGATTTTCTCGCACGACTGTAGGATCGTGCGTTCCGCGGACGGCGCGGGGTTCGCCCGGAAGAATTCCTGGCGAGACGAGGACGATGCAAGAACAGCTACCAACACGGCCGAGACAATGCACGGAACACTTACAACACATCTAGCGACGCGCGTCCGCTAAACAGAGACGATGACATCAGGCACGCTGCTAACAGCCACAAAATGATGCAGACATACACTGGTGTATCTTATGGTTATGTAGGTAGTTGAGCAGTAAGAACACCAGACTCATCACCGAAAGGTAGCGAGTTCGAAACCTCCCACCGGTCGACTGTTCTGCCATTATCCTCACCCAGTCACTTATCCCCTTTTGCTAGAGTGAACCCATCTCCAAAATTGGTAGATGCTCGATATTATCCTACGCGGAATGATATGAGAGTGCCGAAAGTATTGTATATGCGCTGAAGAGCTGCCAAAACATCTCATTGTAAACCACATCTGAGAGCCTTTAATGGCTGATACTCGCGGTCTGTATAAATGCTGTACTTTACTTACACAGCTACAGTTAACACATGTTGGCTACCGGGAGCATGAATAATGTGGGTGCCAAAACACCCCCTCAAATCTTACGAAACATCGAGTTTCACATAGAAACAACCTCGACTTCGATGGCTCTCTCTTCTGTCACGAAATTTTCCGTCACGTGCTGAAAACACCAAATTCAGGATATGCAGAAAAGCCCTCACGCATCGCTTGAAATGACGCCATTTTATAACATTTGCACCGAGCAGCATCCAGTGACTTACTCTACTATTTCTTACTATAATTAAGTAAAGTACAATAAGAAGCATGCTTCTAGTGATGGTAAGATACTTGGTTATTCGCGGTGTTAAGTCGTGTAAACTGTCTTTGACACCTAGGCTAATAACTACACTTTGATCTAATATAATTTATTTCATCATACTTTCATATCATACATCTAACCTACAGTTAACTCGCGTCTCGCAGACATCTAAGCTACAGCTAACTTGTTACCTGTAGCTACTGCTAACCTGGATGAGGCGCGTGATGAGGGAACCTGTCGAGCAGCGTGACTGGAACTTGCTCCAGTTGTCCCAGACAAACTGCCAGGCGAGGCTCTGAGCTGCGGGCGTACAAGTCGCCCCAGCCACCACAAAGATCACGTCTTGATTACGAACTTTGTCCTAGCGAACAGTAGATAAACTTGATATGACCATATTGGATACTGGGCAAAACATCAACCTGCTCCACTCACGAAAACATCAACCTCCTCCACTCACCAAAACATCAACCTGCTCCACTCACGAAAACATCAACCTCCTCCACTCACCAAAAGACCAACCTCCTCTACTCACCAAAACATCAACCTCCTCCACTCACGAAACTATCAACATTGTCCACGCACACAAACATAAACCTTCTGTTCCCACCAAATCATAAACCTCTAATCACCGAACCATCAACCTCCTCTACTCATCGAACCACTAACCTCCTCTACAACCCAAAGCACCAACTTTCTCCACTCACCGAACCACCATTCTTGTCCACTCACCGAGAGAGCAAAGTCCAGAGCCTTCTTGATGAGAGATTCATCCTTGCTTGCCCCGACTGCCTTTTGGATGCGACGCGTCTCTTCCTGCATATCAGCCTTATCGTGCAACTGAAAGCAAACAAACTTAGTCATCGAAGTGAATCAACGAAAAGGTCCTCCAGGTGAGTCAAGTCACTGAAGTCACCCAGGTAAGTGAGTCACTGAAGTCATCCGGGTTAGTCAAGTGAGTAAGTCATCCACGTGAGTCATGTAACTGAGTCAACTAGGTTAGTCAAGTAGCTAAGTCATCCAGGCGAGTTAATGACCTAGTCATTTGAGTGAGTAAACAAACTAATCATAGGGACGAATCAACGAACTAAGTCATCCAATATTGCGCGTGATTCGATATTCAAATGAAAATCTCAAGCGGAACGTCAGGTTACATTGGTCAAAACCATAAAAAGTGAACAAACATGCAAGCAGAGACCTCGATCAGCTTGTTGAATGTGTCTTCGTCTCCATGGGCCATCACCGTCAGGTAGACAGACGCGCGAATGTTGCCGTCCATCGACTCCTTGCCGTCGCAGTGGGCCGCAAAACGACGACGAGCCTCCGCAATCGTAGCCGCGTCACCGTGGTAACCCATCTTGGTAAGGACCGTGTCTCGTAGCAAGGACTCCAGCGGACCTACAACAACCAAACGAGAATCACGTGGCATCCGGCGAAAGATTCTTCGTGTTTGTCACACAGTCTCGACCGTTTATTTCAGCTGATATTTTGATAGATTACGGATGCATGATCGGGCGTGGAAGTTCATGTGAAATATGAGGCTGGAATAATAAAAAGACACCCTTCACATCAGGTGGCCTTAAGTTGTGTGCAACGGATGCCCGCGGGACAAGACAAACTCAATTTCGAACTGAAGTGAAGAAAC
>WURV02184836.1:0-12916 GCA_011762755.2 Epimenia babai | reverse complement strand
CTACCCATTTTAGAGACGGGTTTACTCCAGCAATCGGGGATAAATGACTTGCTGAGGATCAACGCAGAAAAGTCAACTAGTGGGAAGTTTCGAACCCGCGACGTTTCGGTTACGAGTCCGGCGTTCCTACCACTCGACTAACTGCTTCCCCAATTAATGAATGAAGACACTAGGGACGTCGGGCATGGCCGAAATATACTCGAGATAGTAAGGAATATTATGTCTAATGACGATAAATACATAAAATGGTAATGTTATCGTCGTTGGCGCTGTGTACTTGTCGTTGTTGTTCTTCACATTTTTCATGCCGCATATCTGCTTCAGCGGAGATTTGCGTTCCTTAAGTTCGTTTTACTACATAGGTAATTCCGCGCTTGAACTTCCTCAGTACAAGTCAAAGTAACAAATTCCCGCATATTAGACAGTTTGTATACTTCATCGTCATCAGTCTGAATTTCGTAGTTTTTTACAGGGGATGTTTTTATTTTGGAACATCAAAGTATTTTTTAGATTTTTCCAGTTCTGTTCTACCTACGAAATTATCGCTGTTACGCTACTCTTGTAGTTTGGCGTACTGCCTGAGAAATAAATAAATAAATAGACAAATCAGTCAGATTGCGTGGTTGATCTCGTACTCGTAATGATTTTCCTTTTTTACGAGCATGAAATTTTTATTAATCCATCTTTATATAAATCGAATAAATCGATATCCTAAGCAGGACAATCTTTTTCATTTCTCCGACGAGCGTTAATTCCTTTCGTGTCATAAATTTAAACCATTTATCGCTGCTGTGGAAGGCAAACAATTCTCTGGTATACTATAAACAATTGAATGGATTATTCACATAAAGGTATATTTCTGCTTTAGGGTTAGATTCACCGTCCCCTGCCACTATCTCTGTGTCATCGGGGCCGTACACCTACTGTGACGCTGATAAAAAACTCGCCGCTCGATAATATCTCTCGGATCGCATAACACCTCACACCGATTTCTGTTGCTGCCATAAAATATTCATGCGAATCAGACGGAAATAGGAATATTGAGCTACCAAGAGTAGGTGGTATCAAACGTGAACCTTTATTGCAACACGTGTTGTTTGTTGATTTAAACCCCTTGGTAACATCCGCGCTTCGTTAGCAAATGGTGCATTTATTATCAATATATGCATTATATAATACATAATATAACGCTATTTGGTATAATTCTTGGCACGTGTTGTTGGAAAGACGGACTCCGCAAGCTACGGGTGAATCGAAGATAACGCCCGCGTAAATAGACATAACGCTTGCTCCGTAAAACGGTTTTGCTCTGTCTGTGTGATAACCGTGACAGAGGGGCTATTGTTAGATCGCGGAATCGAGATAAATTTTGTCGGGAATTTGTGTACCTCTAGTATACAAACCTGTGTGTATATCGTCTACAACTGTACATGGTCGTGTCGAACAACGCATGTTCCTATCTCACCACGGAAAGGCGGACAATATTTATTTCCGGGTATACGATGTCTAATCGATTTTCATCGATCACATCGTATTGTTATATCCTTCATGGCAAAACTTCAAGTTTTGGTATGCCGAGGAAAATCTCTGGGTCTGTCGATTTGCAAACCTCTCGCATCAACCGCCGCAGCCCTTCGCAGCACTGCACCACTGGCGCCAATTTAACGCGGCGTTCTAAATTTAGCAAATGTAAGTGTAACGAATGGCGTTACGCTTTGACTTTGAATTTACCGGAGTTCTCGATCTAAGCGAACGACTGTGGCATAACGTCAGCACTTTGGATTTACCTATGTTCCCAATGCGATGTAATGACTCCGGTCTTTCGCATAGACTCGGAATTTACTTCAATTTTTTTCAATTTCAATTTATTATCACACAAACATTTTATACATACAGTGTACACAATTGCCTATAGTATTGAATAACCCCTGCGAAATCCAACTTTGTAGTTTTTATTATATTATTAAATTCAGAGAAATTATTGAGCGGAGTGTTTAAAACCAATGTAAATAGTACAGAGCATAGCAACGTCACCCCTCCCCAGATTCCCCCCCCCCCTTATATATTGCAACAATCAACCCGTACTGGCATATACCGAAGATTCTTCCTGTACTCAATATTCCATTAAATATTATAACTCACAATGGAAAAATATATTCTATGCTTTCTTTATTAAAATTATTCCCAATTCCATCCTCCACACAGCTTTTTGAGTTCTTTAACCTCTTAACAGCATTTACAATCTCGTCTTCCTTTAGGTCGACATTAATATCCCCCTCGTCTACATCATCAGTACTACTAACAGCAACAGTAGTATCCTCCATTACGTTACTAGTATTTGAACTCCTCGCAGCGTTTAGAGGGTTAAAGTGCCCATATAGAACCGTGGCTTCTAGGCGTACTAATATTTCCAATAAAAAGAACCGTCTGCGGAATTATGCCAAAACTTGTAATTTACCTTTATTCTCAACGTAATCCAAAGACTGTTCTGTTAAGCTTAAACTCAACATTTAGAGATGTCCCCAATGTAACCAAATGGTTTGCAGTGTTAATCATATCGTAAATACAAGACATAAAAATGGAACACCTTTTGACTATGTAACTGATAAAGGATTATCACGAGCTGCCGTATATAAAGTTTAATCAAGGTAGGCTACCTGAAGAAGAATAATTGACTTGAATAAGTGACTTCGGCGTTGTGTCTTGACCGAATTTGCTAGTATATTCAACGTAAACGAATGGCGGAATTCACCAGTGTTCCCAATATAAACGAAGGACGGCGGCGTTCCGTTTTGAATCTGAATTTCCCCGGTGTTCCCAACGTAAACTTATGACAGCGGCGTTCCGTTCAGAATCTGAATTTACCGGTGTTGCCAATATGAACGAATGACTGGGACGATCCGTCTAGACACCGGACTCTAGAGTATTCTATAAATAGACTCGTGTCGTCGAAAGGCAGTTCTTTCATTCGAAGTCCCTCGATATATTTCTTTTAGAGATAAAGTGATTGCAAGATCAGGGTAATCTCTCCTGGTTGCGAGAGATGCGATTATGCCCCGGAGATTGGTCGACCAGCGCGAATTATTATCGTGATTTGCGTTTGTAAGACGTGGATAACGACGACAATACTCTTTTGTCTACTATTCGTATTATAACGTCATTCTCGGGCCGAATTGTTTTCTGTAAAGCTACGTGGTAAAGCGAGGTTTTACAACTACCGAATTACCCATAGTGAATATCAGTCGCATTAGTAAGATGTCATTACCTCATTATTAACTCGTGACATTTACGCTAACTCACTTGAGCGCAAAACCTTCTCAATATCGCAAGCATCCTTGAAATGAGTATAACGCAGTTTACCTACCCGTGCTTAATGTTGTTTTGTTTAAAATAAATCGTAATATTGTATCTCCGACACTCAATATTTGTGGTTTAAACAAGTAGTTTTACATCGCCGCAGTTAAATGGTGTTGTATATTAGTACTGCTGCTTTTTGCGAAGATGTCTAACTGTGTGTATATGAAGAACTGCTGGCACGAGCTGTCAATAAAGGTGATTAAGTGACATGTGATCTTTGAATGCTAAATTTTTTCAAAATATTTTAGTTTCACAAGACTGACACTTTGTACAGCTTTTCACATTTAGTTATTAGTTTTCAGTTTTATTCCATTGCACCTGATGAAGAATACTTGATATACGAAAGTTTGTGTTAATCCTAATGTAGTTAGTCAATAAGGTGTTACCTTTGTATTTTCGTATTCAGTTATTAGTTTGAGCTAATTAGTTGTATTTGAACTTTAGCCGTCTTGTTTTTATGTTAATTCGTGCTGTGTTGGTATTTAAGCATCTATAGCTGCTTCATGAAAAACAGCAGTGTGGCGAGCAATACCATGTCCGATATATGGTGGCGACTACCAATCCAACACTTCATGATTCATTATAGTAACTGGAGACTGTCTTATGTGATCCAAGACGCTGACGTAGGCTGAAGTAAATCGAATTGAAACTTGTATACAGTACTACGAAACACCGTAGAGGCCTCGGTTATGGTCGAGATACGTCGAAAGTCAGAGGGATACGGGACCGTTACACCTGCCTCGTATTTCAGCGCACGGGCGAGACACTATTCAAGGAAATGGCATCAAAAAACCGGCTATAAGTGTAGACGAGAATCTTGAAATGAGTGACTTATGCGTTATGCAATTTGACGTTGTATTAGTAACCGAGTCTTTTATTAACAAACGCGGATGATGTATGTTTTGATTGCTTCCTTTAGTCTCGCGACTTGTTCGGTTAAGAGAACGCCTTCGCAACCATCAAATTACGGATGCTCGCCACTATGTATAAACAAACAATATCTTTGTTTCGCGCGTAGTGAAGGGCAATCAACACAGCTTCTACTCAAGCACTTTTGCGACTATACATCATAACAAGATTGCGTTCAGCGACTTCGACCCATAGGGCGATATATGATAAATGGATTACTCCCCTTATTCTTGTGTGTTTATATTCTTCGTTATGTATTTACGATAGATCAATTTGTAGTTTTCGTTTTTACAGTACCTATACTTATGGCATTTCAACCTTGTTATAATTTATATTCAGAGTAAGGAATTATTATTGTTTTCGTGAATAATGTTAGAATATGGTAGCTCCGACAATATTGTTATGTTGGTGAAAATAAACGACGCTGTTTTGTAAGGGGATCTTTCTATCTTGCATATCGCGTGTATGTTATCTGGATAACGAACGAAGCAGGCTCTATGTTGCATTGACAAAAGGTAAATATCAATTTACTAACATCAGGATGTCATTGAATGGCGGTGTTATTAAAAATCAATGTGCATTGTGTAGTATACCTTTCGTGGATCCGTATATGCGGAGTGACAATTATGCTATGCTATAGATATTACACATGATATTAACGACAGCGTGCACACCATCTAGACACAAAGACTGTTTCTGGATCTGATATCAGTGTTTCGCACGCAAACAACCCTATAATCATTAATAACAGCGAGGGCGCGAGATCACACGAGTAAATGATAAACCGTGGTTGATCGGGCGAATGTTCGAGAAAGCAACCAGACACCGTAGGCAATGAGCTATCACTCGACTGGTGACTTTTCTGTCCTATATAAAGAATTTCCGGTTTTTGGCGAGGGATATCAGCTTAGTCATATTTTTTATTCATTCATTCATTTATTTATAATGATGCATCATTTGAATTTGAATTCGAATACAATCCCACAATTCCAATTCGCGTAAGGATACTAATGAAATACTATAAAATTGTAAACTTATGACACGAATAAAAATGACAAGTCTATTAGGATGCTGTTGTCAGACACCGTATTTACAAAGTGCATAGATCGGCCAGGTTCCTTCGTAAACAAATAGTCGCCCGCTTTCGTTCCCAAGCAACATCCAATGATCTACCAGCACCGAATAAGCAGACGTAAACTTCCGGACTTGCGCTTAACTTTCTGCTTCCAAACTGAAACCTTGAACGAAAGGTACGAAATTGTACTTCAATGCAATAGGATGCTTAACAAAGCACACTTCTGAGATTTATGCATAATTTACCATAGTTTTAGTTAAGGACAACTTTGTTTGGAGAAAACTGTGGCCTACGACGGTTCCTATCGACAGACTTGCTGCCACACAATGTGGACGTGCAGAAATTGTATACGTGGTAGAAGGACATTCTGGCACGCCATAGCTGGTGGAGGCCATTGTTATACCACATAGACAATACCAAGAAAGCCGTCTGAGTCGATTGGTCGAGTAGTTTTGAGTGAACAAGCCGCATTGTAAAAGCGTCTCCGCTAGAACCGAAGCTTTCTGTCAACCGATGGTTAAGGGGAGAGCGCGTCGAAACAAAATTAAAATACGTATTGACCCATTTCTGGAATACGCATCCGTGTATAATATCTATATCGTCTAATGAATTAATTGACATTGACTATAACTGGTTAAAGCTATGAGTCCATAGGACGACTGGGGCCGCACTACCATCTTGAACATCGACTTGAGTGTATTGGGTGAGGTTTTTGAAAGTGGACAACGAAGGCCGATCTTGCATGATGCGGCGAGACATCTTTGCGCAGGTTGATGATGCGTCCATTGAACTAACTGTCGGTGTGAAACACTACGCCAAGACATGAAAATATCCGAACAAATTCAACACCAACCCGCATTTTGTAGGATAGCAGTGTTACCTAAGTGCCAACCCAAACGAATATTAATGACTTTGTTTTTGGGTTTTGCATGAATTTATTACATCAATTAGTGAGCTGTACAATAACTGCAGACATTATCCAATGCTAGTTGAGGGTGATATTAGCACCGCACATAACGAGATCGTCCGCAGAAACTGAACGTTTATTTTTAGCCTATGATCCTCATCTCCATTCAGCGCGTGGGGAATATTACTAATTACTAATAAACACCAGACCTGTGGTAGACATTTCGGTTGTTCTATGATTTGACCTGTCAGAGCCAACTTGTTTTTCTATACACCCCCTGTTCATTGTACATCTCATACACGCCTACAGTACTTATGTAGGTCGAGGCGCATTAATTTACCGTAATATTTTATTAAGCGAGCGACGGTGGTGATATATAACGGCTTCCACCAAAACCTCGACTTTTCCCTTTTCTTCCTACCAAGTTCGCCATGGGCTTCTTGCCTAATGTTAACGCAAAGGCCCCTGTATTTGGGTATTTCAACTTACTTGACCATTTTTGATATACACTATCCAGTAATCTGTATTTGCGGGCATTGGCAGGAATTTCAAAGTCTTATATGTCGCTTGAACATGTCCTGACATAGTTTTAGGCCATAATACAATCTTCGTCGTTTCTGCGGCGACCTCTGCAATATGTACAATAAATCGCAAATACCAACAATTTGATCAATTAGCGATCCAGCTCAGTACGTCCTCGACATGTACGCGATAGGAACCAAATGGCAACCAAATGCTGCACGAAATGTTTGCCGACTGCGACCGATCTTGTGCGACCGTCATTTACCACATTAGCAGCCTCTACGCCGTGAGAACTATACTGCTGATATGATTAGAGGGAGGGGGCCATCGCGATGGGCATAGAATACCCCGAAAGCACGGACCCCGTATAAACAGGCTCAGTTGACTGTACAGATATAAAAGTACTACACGCTATTTACGTTTTATTCATCGACATTTTACACACCTTGTGAGGAGAGTAATGCACCCATTGGTTCAATCCCCGTTTAGCGAAAACTGGAGAATTGCAAAATCAATGATGGAAATATTTATACCTTTATCTGCCTCATAATTTTAAGGAGAGATGTACATAAACTTCGATTAAACTCGGCCCGACTATAATCGAACTCCGCTCCAGTTTGACTCGGTACCGACTACCTCCACCCGACTCGAAAATTTCTGCCTGGTTTAGTTGCATAAATAATTTCATGTTCAGTGATCTCTTTCAACCTCCGTTCCTTTTCTTTTTCTTAGATTAGTTAATAAAGCGAACGCAGCACAAACTAATCTGTCATTTATTGGACCGAAATAAACGTTACGTACTAAATTTAAAAAACGCACGACCACTAAGGCGTGACTACTAAAAGTGGGCAATCGCGCGGGACAATAATATTATAATGAGCCCATGCCAAACCACGAAACAATTGAAATTAGTTTAACACTGCTCCCGAGTGGTGCATTCTTTCGGAATTGGGAAATCATGTGATGCGTTGATATGCAATTCAAGATTCCGGATTCCGTAGGCATCAACTAGACCAGAGACTAACATCCCGCAAAGTCGCGAAAGTCGAGATCTCGCGATCTTGGACCAGGTGAACTGGGTGTAACTCGGAATACAGAAAATGCATTAACAGCGGTTAATGGGACGCCAGAGTGGTTCGTGAATAGCAAGACTAGAATTAGAGAATCGGGTTGCCGTGTTAGCCATATCGTAGAACACGTAAAGTAAAGGTAACGCCTAATTGACTAAGGTTATGATTGACACGGGCTTTCGTATACAGGTATACTCGTTGTTTACACCTAATTGAGTAACTATAACAATAACCTGACTAACTAAGGTTGTGATTGACAAAAGCTTTTGTCAGGCATACTTGTTGATTCACCTTATGAAGTATAACTGTTAACGAAAGCTTGCGTTAATCATAATCTTAGTTAGTGAAGTAGGTGTTACCTGCATGTTCTAACAGAGAAATACGCAGAAAAATCTTGCCTGTGAGGAGAACCAAGGATTTTTCTGTGTCTTACTCCACTTATGACGTCTATATATATACTCGTGTGAATTGTAACTCCATTCAGAAAAGACGCACTCTACCAGACTCGATATTGGGTCGAACTTGCACAACCTTAGTCGCTGATAACGCTCCCCGTCAGTCGTGGCAAACAGCAACGAATTATACGTACTCTCGTTGTCAGAACCTCCGTAACTGGCAGCTTGTCAATGCGCACGCGCAACAATCAGTTTTGACAGACAAGACAATCTTCGCCTGTCCGCTAACCAATCAATTTACCAGACGCATACCGCCGCCTCAACCAGAGACGTGGATGTTCTTCATTCAATAACCCGCGCGTGTAGCTGCCTGTGCTGCCACCGACCGTTCGATAAGCAGGAAGATTATTTACGCTTACCGTTCCATAGCAATACTCATAGGCTGGACAGGCTCTAATTACATCGTATAATCGCCACCTACAATTAATTTCGAATCACTGTTATCGTTGCCATTTCCGCCGACGGAGTTTTCAATCGCGACGTCCACCATAGCTTACCTACCCGTTCATGACATCTAATGACATATACCTGAGATAATGTATCGGGCGTTAGTCTGTCTTAATCTTAATTAGTGGAAAAGTTGTTAGAACTTTTTTCGTACTTGTTAATAGTTAGTTTCTAATGTTTTTGCTGGTACTATCACTTTAGCGTAGTCAAGTACTTGTTACAATACGTTCAACAAAGTTAAAGGAACTTTGATCGGCCATCGTGGATCTGGTTTTTAAAAACAAGGTAGACACCTGGTTTTATGTACCAGTTACTAAATATAACGTATTTATTATGAACGGAAATTGACGCTTTTTTAGTTTAGACCACATTTGAAACCTTACATAACTGACTTAATTGTATGTAATGCAATGGCATTCAAAGTACAGGTTACTATTAGCACTAAGTAAATACATAAATTATTTTGGTTTTTGTCCTACTTCATTGTTTTATCAATATTTTCACAATCGCTAGTTAATAATGTCTGGTTGCTTTTAGTTTCATATTTTGTATATGTTAAATAAAAGTGTGGCAGTGACGGAAGCTTGGCTCCACCAGTCCTCGACACAATGAAGGTAAAATTAATATTATTTCATGTGCAATACATAGTATGTAAATTCAGGGACATTCTATGTATGTTCTGGAACATTCTATGGAAATGCTCGGGCAATTCATGTTAATTTTCCGACATATCTAAATTTCGATACATTCTATGTTAACTATACATAATATATATATACATATATATATATATATATATATAGGGATATTCTACGGAAATACTCGTACTAGAGCAATTTATGTAAATCAATTCGTGGCCATTTTATGTCTATTCTAGGACATATTTATTCCTTGTATTTCTCATTTCTAGTTAATAATAGCAACCGTAAATTTGCAAAGTGTCTTTCATTTCATATCAATTTCACAGGACATCCTACGTAAATTTTGGCACATCTTATGTATATTTCCGTGTTAAATCCGAATATTTTAAGTAAATGTTTTTACATCGTTCATCATATTGGTATTATCTCGATGCTTTTTTCAGATTACATTAGCTTTGTAGTATATCAAAAAAATACACAAAATATTCGACTGGTGCAGTAAATATTTATATCGATGATATTATTCTATACCCGTATACATGAGTACGTAGAAACTTTTAAATCCCAATCTAATCAAGAATACGCTTCTCTATTGGTTACACTTGTAGCTTATATACTTTCCATACTCTTTCAATTAAATTTTGTTAAGCAAGAAGGAATACTAAAATTATTGAAGAGAAAGCCAACGGGTGTTATATTTTTGGTAAAATTTGACAGATAACCTGGAGCAGAACATAGCGCACCTTCTTGAAATAGAATACACCCTCGATTTGATTAACTGACAAGGCGAACATATAGTTCAGCCCGAGTCGGCGGATGTCTCAATTAACATAATAATGTAGAGTCTGAAAACTTGTGCTTAAGGACATATAAGTAGACAACATACCGTATGTAAATTAGAGATTCTATGTTTGTAACAATAGACTAGGAATACGGATAGCCGCGGTTATTTGTGTATTTAGGTGGCGGAAAACACTGCAATATAAACAACAGATAGCTGACCGTCGTCCGTTCGCGTCACTGCCTCCAGAGGTCAACAAACAGCCTATGTGTGTCGCACACTGCGCTAAATTTACAATGGGGAGGTAAGAGCGGAAGGGACCATCCACGTAACATCTGAAACAGCCGCGCCAGAGGCGGGAAGCCTTAACATAACCAGATTGCAAAAACTTCGTTAACTGCCACAAGCGGACCGAGTTTAAGGCTACAAAGCAGGTTGTACAGTGATTAGAACGGGGATCGATGCAGCGTCGTCTCGATCAAGTTGTAACGATTCCTGCCGCAAAATTTGAGAATATAAATGTTGCCTAAAGCGTAGAGTGTATTTTTTAGGAATAAAACCACCTCCTACAAGTACTTGTCATAAATAAATTCATCATAAATGTTTTCAGTTTCCAGCATTGCAGTCTGTGATAAGATATTGCACTGCCTTGTAACGCGAGCGACGTACATTTCACCATAAACACCTTGACATAAACCTGTACCATGTGTTTATTACTCTAATCGTTTTTTGGAAATAAACAGAACAGCCGCTTATCGCTTTACTAATATGTGTATATTTTTATCGTGAATCATTAAGCGAGAGGTTGCGAGCTCAGCCGGCACCCAGTAGCAATTTTTCTCTGCCACTTTCTAAATAAGTACTTATCTATAAAGTAAAGCAACGGTGTAATATTTATATACCGCCATTCAGAGTCACTTGCGCAGCTTACCAAATGACGACAGGGAGTAATTGGGGAACTCAGTTCTACTATAACTTGCGCCATCTCTATACAAATAAATCTCGGGTTGCCGTGAATAAAATTCACTAGTACTTAGCTATGGCTAAGTCGACCGGAGCAACTATGTTAAAGTACCTTGCTCAAAGATGCAATGGAAAAACGCTATAGGTATAGTTCGAGATTCGAACCCTCCCCTTCTAGTTCGTAGGCCGAGCTCTACCAACTAAGTTAACCCGTTTTTAGATAAAGACCAAGATTTTGTGCTCGTTATATTTTTCAAAAATATCCTGCCTTTCATTGGTGCAGTTTTTATGAGTATCCTGTTCACCCGACAAACGCACGAGGGCGGTTTCTATGGTAAGCATGCGTATATGTCTAGGAACGAAAGACGATGTTTACGCGTGTTGGTCCCTGAACGGTGGACAATTTATGGACGCATGTATGTGTATATGAAAGGGCAGTAGTGTTTTGCTTGTATATCGCGGAACAACGAAAGGTTTTAATGAGTACCCATACTCCGGGACGCTCTACTTACGATTGTGTCTGTATGACATGGGAGGGCGAACGAAGGTTGTGAGACGCTCTACTTACGATTGTGTCTGTCTGACACGGGAGGGCGAACGAAGGTTGTGAGACGCTCTACTTACGATTGTGTCTGTCTGACATGGGAGGGCGAACGAAGATTGTGAGGCGCTCTACTTACGATTGTGTCTGTCTGACATGGGAGGGCGAACGAAGGTTGTGAGGCGCTCTACTTACGATTGTGTCTGTCTGACATGGGGGGCGAACGAAGGTTGTGAGACGCTCTACTTACGATTGTGTCTGTCTGACATGGGAGGGCGAACCGAGGTTGTGAGTACATGTCACGAAACCAACGACAAGGTTCATGCCAGCATGTTACAGAACAGATGAATATTTTACTTGTGTGAATGTAAATTTGCGAAATAGAACGCAAAGTTTATGAACATAGCAAATGGCCATTGGCTTTGGCATCTTCTACTAAGCGTCCACGCATCTTCAGTAATGATCTCGGCCTAGTT
The DNA here is from genome assembly GCA_011762755.2 of Epimenia babai. Classification (NCBI taxonomy): domain Eukaryota; kingdom Metazoa; phylum Mollusca; class Solenogastres; order Cavibelonia; family Epimeniidae; genus Epimenia; species Epimenia babai. The sequence goes on along the minus strand of WURV02184836.1, from coordinate 772 downwards.
CGGTGATCCATTCTATGCCTGGCGCATTCGCCAGCCTCGAGGGAAGCCGACCGTTTGTGAAGAACTAAGCCTGCTTAAGTGCATCAATTATCGACGCTGTTTCGCTGCTGAAGGTGGCTAAAAGATGGCTAAAATGGATTAACTCATCGTTGATATTCTGCGTACATTAATGTGTCATTAGCTCGGCGTGTACCAGCCGTTTATATTCGCCTGTTGTACCAAGATTATGGAAGTTAACATTGCTTGTTCGAATAGAGTTATTACCACGTCGTTATCGCTGCAACCACTAATGGATCGTGTTACGATATAAACTACTCAAATTTTCTTTAAAATCACCCATATAATATAACATAATACACTAAAATATCTGTATAATACATTATTAATACAAATTTGACTGATTTGCTGGAGAGCTTGGGTCTTGTTGGCGAGTGAATAGTACATGTTTTCACATGTTGACCACTCAAGGCCATAGTAAGCCAAGCCCATACACACGTACGAAAATTTTATTGCACATTACCTTAGGTTCTAAAGTTGACTCGGACTGTTTACACTGAATTTCTAACATAAAAAGTAGTGTTTCAGTTGCTATTACCCTGTCAGACACCGCACGTACACAGCTATAAGCCTATAACCTTGCAGAGAAACCTGAGAGATTCATCAGGAGTTCCTGTGTACATTAATCACGATTGAGAGCTCGCCGACCAGCTATACGCATCGCACTCACTCCACAGCACAGACAACATCGATATGACTGGTGTCGAGAACATGT
>WURV02184825.1:0-12916 GCA_011762755.2 Epimenia babai | reverse complement strand
GAACGTAGAAGCTGTCACATTACCCCTTTGTTACAATCCCTTCATTGGTTACCGATAACAACACGTATCCAGTTTAATGTTCTCTATATGTTTGTGGCACTGCATGGTCTTGCCCCACCTTACATTAATACACTTGTATCATTTTATTAGCCACGAAGACAGTTAAGGTCAGAAGACAAATTACTAGCTAGGGTGTTCAATTTTAGATTAGTCACTTTCGATCATATGTGCTTTATGAGCATTGGTCCTAGGTTATGGAACAATCTCCCACTAACGCTGAGCGCATCTAACTCACTTCCAGTTTTTAAGAAAAGTCTAAAAACTCATCTGTTTACTAGAGCACCAGACCGGGTATCTGGGAGTCGTGGGTTCGAGTCCCATCAGGGGTATAGGTTTTTTCCTGTGCATTTCTCCAACTATTTTTGGAACCACATTGGCTATCCTAATTACCATCGCATGACCATTAGATAAACGTTGCGTCGTATGAACGTGACATGGTATAGTAGAGAATGACTCTGGTCGTGATGTTAAAATTACTCATGGCGTGTCTGTGCACGGCTTGGGGCGTGACTACAAATCGATGCCTCATATGTAGCTTGTGGGGAATTTACATTGCCGTTTTTCTTGCTACGATTCCTCGCGATAGCCTATAGTTGCGGGAAATATGCACTGGTTGCAAGAAATAACAGTGCTCTGAATGCTATTGCAGGGCTTCAATCAATGGTGTATTAGCGCTTAACGCGTGAATGCGTAACGATTATATTCGAATCGCTCGAACTTGACATTGCAAGTTTTATCTTTATTTCGATTATTTGACCGGCAGCACAGGCAAGAATTCGATGTTTATGCGGTAAGCACAAGAAGTTACGTTGCTAAGGCAAAAGATATAGCAATGAATATCACATTGAATATGGCCTATTACATTATGGATATCTCGCATCCCATCAGAACAGACTCAGCAAAATTGAAGCCAAACTTTTGTCACAACCCTAGTTTATTAATTATATGCCATGAACATTATATTACTAAGCCCAGTAGATAATATACAGAGCCGAGTTTTTTTGGTACTGATATGACTAATCGATACTTACATGTCTAATCTTTTGTATGTCTCTGAGCGGTCGGCCTTCTTCAGTGTCACGCGATCGAGTTTTCAAGAGTTCCGGGGTGTTCTCATTTTGCGGCGATGGTCGCAGAAGAAACAATGGCGTCATGTAATGGCGTTTTTTGTTCCCGGTTCGACCTCGATTCCAGACCGTCTTTTCGTGTTTGATACTCGTTCCATCCAAGGCTTGTTTTTCGATGGTAATCCCGCCAGGTATACCGTCCTCGATCGTCTTAAGCACATTTGGGTCGACCTCGGCATCATTACCGACTAAACCATCGTGTTCTCTCGCATTTTGGGAGTTTTTCGTAATCTCTGAAGGCCAACCGATAATTTCTTTTTTCACTCATAATACTTTACTCAACTATTTACTCTAGGGAGCATCGCATCATGATAATGCTGTTTACCAACGACTCATAGTTATTGTGATAGCGTACAGTTTTCTCATAAAAGCTGTAGATACTATGCAATAAAAAAATTCACTCAAACAGTCATAGATTTTTCGGCAACGTTTTACGCAGTTTAGTTACTTTATACCCGTATTTCCAATCGGACACACGATAATTTTTATTTGATCTTAATTGTTTTGTATATGTAACTACATGTATTTCAAGTATTATACACAACATTTCTGTATATTAACCTTTTGAAGACTTTTTCCGGCCATGTCCATTCGTATCGTTGTATAACATATGAATCAGCTGATACATGAATCGTATTTCGGGATGGCCCTTCGAGGTATTTTGTTCTGTAGTTTCATGGTGTGATTTTCCCGCGTTTTCTTTCATAACTTCATTTTTGGTCTCCACTAAGCGCCTCAGTAACTTCTCCTGAGCGCCGACCGCAGAGCCGTTCACATATAACATAGCTGAACGGCATGTAAATATGGACTACAGTATACACTCAAAAAAAATTAACCATATGGAATAGGTGCATGGGACAACGGTATAGTAATTACACATGTACTTAATCGCGTAATCGGACGTAATTTCGTATCAGAAAAAAACGACATTAACGTTATTTTATAATAAATTGAACTATGAAAGGCGAATTCATATACGACATCATGTATGATCAAATATCTGCCTCGAACGTGCCCCACGGACTATCAGGCTACTGATACATTGGTAGTCTTAAGATGTTTTCAATTTTTTTTCTATGCATCTTTCTAGTGCTATTGCTAGCTGCCATTGGTTCGTTAATTACCCGTCTGACGCATATATCGATGACATGTGTTTTATTTACGAGGCCTCACTGAAACAGCTGTTGGATGCCCAAGCGCCGGCTACAGAAGCCAAATTCAAAGACTGTCCATCGTCACCGTGGTTTTCTTCAGACGTCGTCAATGCTCGTCGTTTTTGCCGCAAAGCCGAAGCTGTTGCTAGGAAATGACCGACTGCAGAAAATCGCCATCGGTATGTGAAAGCTCGCCAAGACTATCACTCGGCCTGTCACTCGCAAAAGAAGAAGTAGTTCGGCGAGAAATATTCTCGGTGTAACGGTGATCAGGGAGCAATCTATCAGACTATAAATGCACGACTCCATCGCACACAGCCGTCAAAGCTGCCACCGTGTGATTCGCTGCAGTGTCTTGTTGAACAGTTCGCTGACTACTTCGTTAACAAGGTTCGTGATATCCGTCGCGCTATCAACAGAGACATGGCTAATTTTGCCTTTGACCAACAGCGGTTTTTCGTTCTTTTCTCCCGTTAGTACCTATAATACTATGTTATTTATAAGTCGAGGTAAGTCGAGTGCTTCACTTCCACTTCCTGGGTGGTTGCTTAGGCGTTGCTCGCAGTCACTTGCTCAGTCACCCACAGTTCTAGGTCGCAGTCTCGGCTCTGAATCTTTGTGTCTGATGCAGCCACAAATTTGGGTGTCATCTCTAACAAGAATCTTTCTTTTTCTGATTACGTTAATTCTGTATATCGCTCATGTTACATCCAGCTGCGCTACATCAGACACATCAGACCGTACATTCCGCATGATACCACTGTATTCATTGTCTGCTCATTGATTCTTTCTCGTTTGGATTACTGTAATTCTCTGTTGGTTGGCGCCCCTCCCTATCTTATTCACCGACTACAGTAAGTGCAGAACAGTGCCGCTCGTGTAATCTACCAGCAATCAAAATTTTCTCGTATTACACATCGCCTGGTTGCCTGTGTCGCAGAAGATCATTTACAAGGTGCTGACTTTCGTTCACAAAGCTATGCACTGCTATGGCCCTACATGCATCAATGACATGATTTCTGGTTATGTGCCCTGTCGCTCTCCGAGGTCTGCCTCTCAGTGTCTAGCGACAGTTGACGACTGTCGTCTAGTCACTACTCGAAAGCTCTGCTTCCGCTTTGCCGGGCCCGCTCTATGGAACGTTTAGCCCCTCGAAATGAGAAGCAGTCTCCATTAACATTTTTAAAACTATGCTTAAGTCATATCTTTTTACACAATATAAATTGTAACTGTAACGACATAATCTTTACCCGTGTTAGTTGCTATTTGCACACCACTATGTGAGCATGCCTGCATGGAGTGGGGACGGTATATAAATGCCTAATATTTATTTTTTTCGGACTCCTAGTCGCATGAGGCGCACGGGGTCGACATAATTGTTGAATTGACACTCTTCCTTTAGCGGGCTATGAATGGTCGGTTTCTTCAAGGCTTCGCTATTTAACACGAACTGCCTTGACAAAAATATCGTCACATTTGTTGGCGTACCCGGACACCCCCATAGCGTCTCGTGCATAAGATATGTATAATTGCGTTTTGCCAGGTTTTATGTCTGACTTTATGGCCGTGTTTGTGACTAATCTTCCAGATATACATTGCTTTGTAGCTATGAGACCGACGGGAGTAATTATTCAACCCATAGGTTCATTGCGCTTGTTCGCGTTTCGCCGAAAACGATGACGTGTGTGATTTAGATTAAAAATTAACATCAAAACTGTGCACATTTTGGATATAAATTTCACACGATATCTGAGGTGTACGTCTGCTAGAGCTTAACATCCCGTATTTATTTTCAGTCATTATTGTTTCCGGGAAAATATCAACAATTATTCAATGTGCATTTTATTTATATAGAACACTCTATATAGCCGCGCGTAGCATTATGTTCACCATTAAAAGTCACGAGAGATGACAGCATAGTTTTTTTCTTAACAGCATGCATAGGTCTACACACGGGAGCTTTCTCTTTTATAATCATCGATAAATCCATTGCTAATTCTTACCTGACTGAAATAGGAGACATGTCACCATCAGAGTGAATGCAAAATTCTTCATCTTGTGGCATTTACGGAAATAGAAAATACCCAATGTTGTTAAGATATATTCACTATATTGCGTAATGGGGCTAAAAGTTTGTCGGAATCACAGAAGCTGTTATTAAACTTAGTATCAAAAGCTTGAAGAAAGTACAAATGTTTTATGTTTCTTTGGTGGGGACCGACGCCTGCTGTTATTCTGACACGGGAAACGCGTAAATTTATACTCGCCCCCGAGACCGCATCCGTGAGATACGCCTATCGATCTGGTAACATCGCGTAACTTCAGCCAATAAAACATGCCCCGCAAACAACCGGATGATTCCATATATCGATTGGATAAAATTGCTGTTTGACGGAGCGCGAATTTGCGTTAATTATTCCAAGTCGATGAAAAATAATGGTCACACTGTTCAAGTTATTTGGCTTTAACGTGAGATGGCGCGTATATTTCGTGATTATACACTGCCTATATTGCGGTGATATATTTTACGATAGGCATGAAATATCTTTCTTAAAACGATTCCATACCTACACAGGATTGAACATAAACATCGAGAACCATCAAGACCATAAACTTGAACATGATCAATATCAACATGTATTCTCACCTACCCCCGTAAACGATTTTTACGTATCTCTTACATAATCTTTAATACGTGCGTAGAAATATCAATCTTAAACGTAGTCTGAAATGACAAATGTGCCTTGACCTCGAAATTGATTGCTTTTTCATCGCATTTCATATGTATCGTAGGCCTAAAAAAGGGAATTCACTAATATTATATTCGTGAGAATGGTGAAAATTCCACGAATATAAACCCTCTCCGTATATTTAGGTTCATTGAGTACCCAGATTATGTAACTTTTACTATAAACAAACGCTCTCTTTGTTCTAACTTGAAAAATGGTTGCATTTGTCAGACGAGGAGATGAATTCGGCCGACCACATGCGACAGATATGCTGTAGCTTACCATCTACACCGCTACAAGAACTGCACAGAACTCATACCACGTGAGTTGTGATTTTAATCTAAGACCGCACTTCTCTGAGGGTTGAACGCATTGTTGGTAATGTTATATTTTACGTAGGCTTGTGGGAAATGAACTGACGTTCTGTTTAAGTTCAGATCAACGTTCGAGGATGTAACACCATAGCCAGCCCGCCAGGGCCGAACTGTCCTTTGCTGAGGCTCTAAGCTAAGTTGAGCATAGAACGTGAAAATTTTCTTGTACCCTTAAGTACACTACTGTAGCAGGTAGAGGGAGGTCCACGCCGGGCTCCGTTCCGTACATGGATGTACAAGGTTATTCTCTCATATTGATTCGCCGTTACTCGATGTCATTACCAGTGTTTCTCGCGTAAACTGTTATCGTCGTTCGCACAATCGCCACGTAGATTCGTCATTATCTCTCGGAACACCTGCCGAACATCTTAATGCGTGTGACACGAACGCACTAACTGACACGGATGTTACCGCCGGGTGCTAATTAGACGCGCAATTAGCGAGCATTCGATATTGCAACAACAATAGGGCAAATAAAACGAATATTTTCATGAAATACGGGTCTTTTGGATTTCAATTGCAACATTCAAACCATTACCTGCCTTAGTTCGAAACTCATGGTCGACTTTTTGTGATAATTCTTAGCAATTTATGATTTACGCCCGGTAGCCCGAGTAAGCTACAGCACGCAGTAAATGAGGACTTCGTCAACCAGATAATTGTCGCTCGCTCCAGCCTGTATATTACCCGTGGCGTTTTTCGGGCAAGACGCCCTAATCCCCGTCTGGGTAGTCCCTGCGGTGTAGTTATATAAGGGTCTCCCCGACCTCGTTGTCGTTTTAATGGTCTCTCTGGCATTTACCTCTCTGGTATATCGTCATGTTATAAATAAACTATTACAGACTTCGAGGACTGTGCGACATATTTAAGCCGTCTGTATGCATTTGGAACGGTCAACTATCTGCCCAGATTCGGTGGGATTTCACTACGGTTGCCTCTATTATTTAGGCTAACCCCCGTTTTGATAACATTGTAAAGGGCCAGGAATGGCCTACACGATGATTATCTTCGTAATCAGCCTATTTGCAACTAACTCAATGGGCTGCATAAAAATTTTTATTACGCATTTTTGTGACGTTACTAATAACTGAACAGAAAGGGAAAGAAGCTGAAACAGAACTAAGCACACATCACAGAAAATAACCAATAGCCGTTAGTGGCACGCACTCACGATTATACACACTTCATGACATGTTCACAGGCACACTCACTGTCATACACACTCATGGGCACACTCACTGTCATACACACTCATGGGCACACTCACTGCCGTACATCCTCATGGGCACACTCACTGCTGTACACATTCATGGGCACACTCACTGCTGTACACATTCATGGGCACACTCACTGCCGTACACCCTCATGGGCACACTCACTGCCGTACACCCTCATGGGCACACTCACTGCCGTACACACTTACGGGCACACTCACTGCCGTAAACACTCACAGCACGGGCATTCTAAGTTTGTGTTATCAGCTATCATATAAGACGCTGTTCGCATAATTTTAAATATTCAAACACTTCAGTCCATGTTGATTCTCGGGTAAAATGCTCTCTGATGTGTGCGGGTATGTCCAAACAATTCACTCGAGAAAATCCGTGACTTTTGATGAGGTCTATGGTGATTTTGCCCCGGCACAGGCTGAATAGGGTTTGTGACTGGGCTGAAATAGAATATTTATCGGGTGTAGAAGTGCATGTACGTATGTATGTATGTATGTACGTATGTACGTATGTACGTAGCAAAAAACACGGTTGATAAAATTGATTAATGCTGGACTCGCCTTTCTACTATTCCACAAGGTCATAAACATCATTAAACAATATCCAGGATATCCTATATATCCTACCAATTAAACTAGAGAAATGTTTCCTACGTACATCAAAAACTTACCATTAAAAATAGTGTAGTACCACTCAAAATACTTTTATATAAAGGTATATAATTGGTTCACTAAAGATCACTATATTAGCCAAGTAGGCTATAATACAAATCGGAGACTAAAAATACTGTAAGCCAGTGTACAAAATGATGAGTTAAAGTGAGTTACAAATTGTTTGTGTAATACGACATGGTTCACATGGCAACTACCATCATTACTACCATCCTTACTCATCTATGATGTGTCCAAAGAAAATTGTACAACCAGACTTCTATACAAGTCTGAAGACAATCACTGACCCTCATAGAGATACATATCCCATCGGTCAAAAACACTCGGACCCTCATAGCCATGGAAGTATTCAGAGACAGTTAATAAGTAGCATATTACAGCTGATTTTTGTTAGTCTCATTTTCACTACCACCCGTTTACTGAGACCTTGAGAATCCAGGTATACAATGGTGACTGAATGATCATAATTCTTTATGTATTATGTGATTATGTGTTATTCACCACTCTTTTTTTGTGACATCGTACTCCATACAATGCAGTATTATTAATATCATTATAGTGGCACGTGTATCTTCTACTATAGAAACCTTCAAGATGTTTGACCGCCCACCATTGGTCGTGAGAGAGGTGACGTCGCCAATTATCACCGAGATGCAGGAATCCACAGAGAGGTATGATTCCACTCAGTAATTCATACAGCATTGACTTGTACTGCCCGGCACCGTAGTACATGTTGTACACAGACACAATACTGTACTCCCAGTCTTGTTCGTTGTATGACAAGTCAAAAATATCGAGGCACGATTTGATGTCCACGCCGTACAAAATAAGGATGCACAGCTTCATGAAAATCTCTCGTTGAAACGAGCCTTCGTTAACTAATGTAAAAACTACTTCCAAGATAGTTGCATTTCCAACGATATTATCTGTGTAGCAGTTGAACATATTCGGCGTTTCTTTCAACAAACCAATCCATGTTTCCACACTGCAGCATACAAGAGGTATTGCCGGGGGCACACTGTGGGGACTGCTAGCCTGCAATTCTGGTATATATGACCGCACGAGACGCAGATATTCGGGACTGCGGCTTATTTTTCGGCATAAATGCACGGGAATTTGTCCATCGTAATTCCACGGCCATCGGCTGTACCTCTCTAGGTGAGTGGAGTCATCGGTGTTATTAGAATGTAAGTCACATATACCCTGCTCTAACAGCATGATTAAGGGTCTCTGAGACGGGTCTCCGTCACTATAACGTGGCTCTAGAATGCTCACAGCTAAACCGAGTGGATGAATAAAACATCGGGAAAATAGGTTTCTGTTTGTCACAGGCAGCAACATTTTCAGGCATCTGTAGAAAAAATTGCAGACATACCAAGGCAATGATGCGTTCTTTTATAGGCACGGGTCCCATTATAATCAGTCAAAAAGAGGCTGACCACCAAGGAACTCATTATGTAGGCCATCAGCCATTTACCAAGCTAGCCTATGTGGTTAATATGCAAAAAAGATTGAGCCTCATGTAGTCTCAAAGGGTGGGGAAGAAACACTTAAAAAATGCATTCATCTATTCTATACTGACATAATGGCAAATATACAACACAATGCAGTATACTAACTCGATGCGCTGGAACTCTATGGCAGCCATCAGAGGCAGGGCAGGATCATCTCGTGTGAGTGTATTAGGGTTTGCGCCATGCTTCAGCAGTAGGGACAAGCAATCAACATGACCCTCCTGGGCAGCAAGGTATACGGGCGTAGCATTGTCATCACTCACGGTATCAATCAAAAAACTCTCACCTGAAACCGCAACTCGTTTATACAGTGTATCCCAGTAACAATGTAACGATGTGCAAAAACAGACCACCATACGTACTTATTGCTGATAAACATTCATGTAATGGAATAGCCCAGTTGGTTGGGCACCGGCCTATAAACCGGAAGGTGGAGTGTCTGAATCCCGGGCAATACCAATTGTGTTTTTCTGTTGTAATACCAATTGCATTTTTGTTGCATCTTGGGGTAAGGTACTTTATCCCGTTTGCTCAGTTGACGTGCCATAAATAAGTGCCAATGGAATTTATTTGTGGCAAGACAAATTATTGTATACTGGGAAAGTACATTTGTGGGGGGCTGCTGGCACCTGTTACAGAGCTGTCTTGACCCATTTGACGGGCTTATTCAGAATATAAATTCCACACTTTTCTTTAGAAATTAGACAAGCATTAAACAAGCCGTTAAAAATGCAAATGTCGAAGTAATTAAGATAGACAATTATGTCCAATATAATATGATTATATATTGATGCATGCAAACTATACATATAGGTATACTATACATATTTCTCAAGAAGTATCTGGAATAGTCTGTTAATGTGTTTACACAATGCAGTTACGTGGATTGGGGCGTCTAATTGCTCACAGTGTATTGTGTCATTTTGAAATAATAAACTTTCGCTTGAGGCGGATGAGGGCGAATGATGGCTATATTCTCATTACTCTAAGTACTGGGCATGTTCCACAATCAATGACACGCGTAGGTAATATATATGGATTTAAGGAGTAATTTACTGAAACGCAATGTGCTAAGTGTGCTTCACGCGATCACTAAAATCAGCTCTTATTACTAATGATATAATCGTCTACTGCCGATTAGTATGTGATCATTATGGAACATAGATGGCAACATAGATGGCAACGCTACTACTGCTGCTACCAAGTATCTCAGTAACTAATTACTCCACAAAATTGTCCATTTTATATATTTATTATATATGATGCAATGCAGCAATACATGTGAGGATTGTTAGATTTACCTCTATCTACAGCAGCTTTTATCAGCAGCTCCAAACACGATGTATGGCCTTTGTGGGCTGCAGCAAAAATAGCTGTTAGACCATTACAATCTTTAATTCCTATTTTAGCATTATGTTGCAGAAGAATCTCCACCATACTGTCGTATCCATTTTCGGCGGCTATTTTTAAAGCTGTGTCGCCAGTGAAGTTGTCTTGGTCAATGTTGACATTGGTCTCCATCAAGGCTTCTGTACAAGGCTGGCTGTTATTACCCACTGCTGGAAGAACGAAAAATTCATTCGAAAATTTTAATAAATTATCACATTTCATGTACTTAAATATGATCTGTAGTGTAATATGGTTAAACTATCAGTTATTGTATATGTAGTGGTCAGTTATGGTTAACATGGTTAATGAAGTGACTCGTTTTGTTCTTCATGTGAGAGATATCCATGTACACAGATATCGGCAGACCGTGTCACGCACTTTTTATATCTTTTCATTTTCCTCCTAAATAGCAGCAACTATGGATGTGGGAAGATGCTACAATGTCAAACTCCGATTTCACCAAGCTCATCAAGTCTGTTGATTCCCTACATTCTACACCCTACCGTTTGCTATCTGTTTTGACATCTTCTAGCATCAATTATATACTGTCAATACCCCCTGCTTCTGACACCAGACAATCAATGTATGTACTATACACTAATACATGTATATGAAAGCTTGTGTTCACACTCACATTAGTTAATCAATAAGCTGTTGCTTTTTCATTTCATATTTGGGAATCAATCAATCATAAAGTAATACCACATGCCTATAACATCGCCATATGGTGAACTAGTACAGACATGGAGACAATAGCAATTTCCTTAATACTAGTGGCTAAAACACTACAGTACCAGGGCATGAAATCCATGGTAGCACAAGGCATTTTTCCGGAATGATCTATTTGCTGGCTAGCCCTATGTAATATTCATGTATATTTATTGAAAATGCCCTGAGCGTGACCTTCTAAAATGCAAACTTGCCTGTGTGTGCTGGTTTGAGATTTCACACCCTACAATACGGTGTAGGCCAATAATTCTGCGATGTGTTGAATGTCAACGCTAGTACAGTACCTTCATGTAAAGCAGACATTAAAGATTTCGAGATTGTCCGGGCACATGCTCCGGCTTGAATGAGTGTCTGAACCGCTTCCACACGGTCCGCTCGAGATGCCAGGATAAGGGCAGTTTCACCCTCGAATGTCTGCCAGTTAATGTCACAGTCATCTGGTAGGTTGTAAGTTTATATGATTAATTATTTTAACACGGGGGGAAAAGCTGCATATAAATGGTAAAACTCTAACATTAATTGATCATTTATCCTCATTCTCTGGATGAGAGGGAGGTTAAACTATTTATATGTACAGTTGGGTGGTGTTACTACATCAACAATCATGGTGAAGTAAGAGAGACAAAGAGTTCAATTCAATGAAATCCCATCCCCACCCATAGTGATCTTCGGGCCAAATGAGTGTGCACAATGTACACAATCCCCATCATCGGGTTACGATACAGTGTACAAACAGTGAACCAACCCTAGAAATACTAGAATACACTGGCTCATGTCAGAAATCATGCAATAATGTGTGATTATAATGTCCTACAAATATAATGTACAACATTGAAAACAATAATACTAACTATCTGTGGTTTAATGCATTTACATATTTTTACAATGTATAACATCACTAAAATACCATTTAGATGATATTCCTGAGTTTTTAATTTCTTAAACCAGTAAGTACTGACTTTCCTCATAGAAACTGATGCGGTTTACAGTTGTTTATTAGAGGAAATTTATCCATTAAATATGGCCAATACACAATAAGTTTCCTCTCGGGTAATTTGATCTAATCAAGTATAATATGTATATCTGTGTGTGTGCACGCCTGCGTGTCTGTGAGGCAGAAAACCGAGGAATAAGGCTTTTGACAGTTTAAGTACTGGAGGATAGCTAGCTATCTTTATAGATAGGCCTAGAGATTCGAGTAATTAGATACAACCATGTTTAATCAGCTCATTGATGCATTCCACATGACCGTTGAAGGCAGCTTCATGTATAGGTCGCCAGCCACGATTGTCTTGTCGGTCGTATGGGTAATCTGACAGATCAATGCATAAATGCATGAAAATAAGTAGGTATTTAATTAATAAGTCAATTAGTGTTCTATCAGAAAAGGTCAAGCTTGTCATGATATATCACGACATACCGGTAATTACAGAGACTCAATTCACAGTGGTACCTTTTACTTATGCCCATTAAAATTAACTCACCACGTTTTATTAGTGATGCCAACTGGTTCACTAGCCCTTCTCTGGCGGCTATACTAACAGAAGAGCATGTTTCTTGGTAACATTCGCTAAAGGTAAACTCCGTAAAGTTCATCTTGCTAATCCGGTCACCAGACCAGCGCGCTCTGGCGAAAAACTGTACCGCAATTTGCTTACTTTGCTGGCCAGCTATAGTATTACTAGAAGTACAAACTGAAACTGAAACACAAATAATTAGTATTGTAAACTAGAAATCCTATAAAACACAGATGCGACGATGTGTTTCCTGGGCGCCATATTTGGCCTTAAACGCAAACCTATACAGTGTTCTCAATGCCATTTTTTCCGACTTTGCTAATTAGGCAGTGTTAATGGGGGATTTCAAATCGCTATAAATATTAGAACATAGAGATAATTTAATTCCCGTGTTCATATTATCATACGATATACTTATATCAA
>WURV02184814.1:0-12917 GCA_011762755.2 Epimenia babai | reverse complement strand
ATTTCAATCAAATTGGGTGATCCACGAAGATAAGCTGATCCTCTTGGCCAATAAACCAGCAGGCATCCCCACCCAAGGCCGTCGCGACGCAGATTACATGGCCTTTTATGAGGTTTTGAAAAATCATAGGCCTGGCTATTTGGGGCTTCACCATCGTCTGGATCAAGACACATCCGGCCTGATGCTCTTCGCTAAAAACAGAAAAGCCAATGCCCCTATCGCCAAAGCATTTCAAGAGCGCAAAATCGCCAAAACCTATTTGGCCATTTCTGAACATTGGCCCACTTCAGAACCCGTCCACGAAATGCAGGCGCCATTAGCAGCTGAAAGCAATGCAAAAGGCACTCGCCAAGTGGTTTCCAGTCGCGGTAAACCGGCGACTACCAGGTTTACTCACCTCGCAACAGTTCGCGATCGATGCCTTATCCTGGCTCAGCCCATCACAGGTAGAACCCATCAAATTCGTGCCCATTTAGCACATTGGGGCATTCCCCTCGTGGGTGATCAGCATTATGGCTCCATTTATGAGGGCCCTTTTTTACTACACTGTGCCCAACTGGGCTGGCCGGAACTGGGCTCCATCTCGGAACGGTCGACAAAAGCAGTACCTCCACCCATGTGGGAAAAACGATTACCACCGCAACTCATGCACCATGTGCAGGAATGGATAAGGACACCTTGTTAACTTTAGCGGCAACTCCCATAGGCAATCTCGGCGATTGTTCTCAACGGTTGGCCACCTGTCTCGCTGAGGCAGATTATGTTTATGCAGAGGACACGCGTCACGCGCGCAAGCTCCTGAAATATTTGGAGATCAGTCAACGACTTCACGCGTTTCACGATCATTCACCACCTCCGGTTTTGAATCAAATCAGGCGTATTCTCTCAAGTGGTAAATCGCTGGTATATATTTCAGATGCAGGGACACCTATTCTCAATGACCCGGGCTACGAGCTCGTTCAAATAGCACTCGATCTCGATGTGTCCATCGATCATGTACCAGGTCCAAGCGCGCCAATTAATGCATTGGTGCTTTCGGGTCTTCCACCTCATGAGTTTTGCTTTTTAGGATTTTTCCCCATCAAAAAAGCGAAGCGTGAAGCGCTCCTCGCCAGGCTTCCAATTCTGGCGATGACCTCCATTTTCTTTGAAGCACCTTCCCGAATTCGCCAGACTTTAGCCTTCCTGGAAGCCCATTTACCTTCCACAGCGATGGTTTTGTGCCGGGAATTAACCAAAGTTCACCAGGAAATCCTTCGTGGAACGCCGGCAGAGATTAATCAAACGTTGGAAATTGAAAAAGGCGAAATGGTGTTCTTGATCGAAAAAGTCTCCCAAGTAACCGGTCCTGCAAGCTTGGAAACCCGGGAAAAGGAGTTGCGGGAATCAGGGTTAAGACCCAATCAAATCGCCAAAGCGCTCGCTATGGAGTTCAGTATTTCCAAGCGCGAGGTTTATGCCCAGCTAGCCAGAAAGAACCAAGACGAAGCGCCTTAGAACTCGATATATCAACATGGCGATTTATCCGGAGCCACCACTTTTGTTTCTAGTCAGCTAAATCAGGCACTATGCTGACGGTGATTCTCATATCTCTCAAGCCACCTTAACTCTGAAGCAGGATCAACCGTCCAGGTGCGCCACCCCAACTTTAAAGAGTTTCGATTTTAGAAGATGGTCGGATCATAGCAATATGAGGAATCCCATCTTCTAAATAGCTTTCACCAAGGGTTAGGAAACCACCTGCCTCGTAATACTCACGCAAATAAAGCTGAGCAGAAATGCGAACGGGGCCATCTCCCAGTCGCACATAGATCCCTTTAAGCGTCTCCGTTAACAATTGGCGGCCAAGACCCCCTCCGCGCCATTCCGGGTGAATCACGACCCTACCAAGACTCATTTCTGGGTAGGAAATACCAGGTGGCAGGACTCGAGTCGTCGCCACAATCGTCCCCGTTTCGCTATCAATCCCAATGAGGTGATGCGCCGGTTTATCCTTCCCATCTAATTCCGCATAAAGACAATCTTGCTCAATTACAAACACATCTTGTCTTAGTTTTAAAAGATCGTAGAGAAGATGGGGGCTTAATTGTTCGAACTCATACCATTGCCAAACGATATTCATGCTCATCCTTTTCCCAACTAACTTCCTGGGTGAAATTAGGCATAAGATGCGGGGGATCTTTCAACACCTGCGGTGAGATCAAATGTATTAAAAAAACCGTGGCATAAACACCTGCCGGCAATCGGAAAGAAAGTGACCAAGCATCTTCTGCATAACGGTATTCAAAATCGGTTGCCAACACTAAAAGCGGTCGTCGAGAGCCCTTGGCAGATTTTCCCCATTGTCGAAAGTCTTCCTGTGCCATTTGATGGGAAGCTAAAAAGGCATTTTCAGCATGGCGAAGTGGCAACTTATAGCCAAACACAGGCCCTGACGGTGAAAGGCTTCCCATCATGAAACGCTCGCGAATATCTTCATCCAGGGCTGCTTGGAAAAATCGCTTACTGCCTGCATTCATCCAAATTTCATCTTCGGCCAAATTCATTTCATCCCGAGAAAACCATTGATGGAGATAGGTGTTGAAGAGGATAGCTTGCCTTACTGAAACTGCATCACGGCTAGGTCTCGCACCCACACCTGGCCGCATGTCCGGTGCCCATATGCGAGCACCCGACCCAAAGCGCTGGGGTCCAAAGAAATTGGGAAAGAAAAGCGCTTTGGCTGCCATGGCATCAAGGGCGCCCTGGGGTCCTTTCAGTATTAACCGGAAACTATTGGATTTGACATGACCAACACTTAAACCATGCTCGTGTTGGGTATGAGTCAGAATTTCAAATTGGTCGGTATTCACGAGCGGTTGGTTCGATTTTTGGTCTTTGCGTGGCCAAGACAACCATTGCACGGCGGTTGCTGCCGTATCTTTCTTACCGGCATGGCGAATTTCCTTGAGCGGCACGCCAAGAACTTCACTGATTCGCCGCTTCATGGCAAACGTGGAAATACCCTTTTTTCGTATTTTGACAAAGACATGATCCCCAGAACCTGATGGTTCATAAGCGAGATTTTCCTGAACAAAAAAAGAACTTGGTGATTGATGAAAAACGAGAATGTGACGATCTCCCCTCGGAATCAGGTACCGTCATCATCGCCCTTTACCAAATCAGTTGAATGACTTAATCGGTCACAAGTACCTTGCTGGGTCGCCAGGGTTTGAGATCTTCGGTCATACTTGGAAGCGGTGGGGTCAGATGATCGGGCTTTAACAGGGTCTGGTTGAAAGTTTCGTCGTAGACCCGGGCGTAATGATAATAGGCACGCAGTACTTTTTGGCAATAGTATTTCGTTTCATTATAGGCAACATCCCAAACAAAATGCAGCGGATGGAAATCATCTGAATAACTCGTCCAGCGGGCCACCGTTAATTCTCCCGCATTGTAAGCTGCGACGGTCTGTATAGATCTCCCATCAAATAACTCCATGAGCTTGTCTACATAACGCGCTCCAAGGGTGATGGACGTCTCTGGTTCGTAAAGCTTGGATAGGGAAAAATCTTTAATGGTCCCTACTTCGCTGGCAATGGCAGTCGCTGTTGATGGGATGAACTGCATCAAGCCTCTTGCACTGGCAACGGATTTAGCCTGAGCATTAAACTTACTCTCTTCTCGGATGATCGCCAGAAGCAAGTAGGGATCTACCTCGAAATCGTTTGCTTTCTCATGCACGATGCTGGCGAAACCTTCGGGATAAATGAACTCCTGCACATCTTGGGGGATAAGTTCATAAGGTGTCCATTTCGGATAAGATCGTAAAAGTCCTTCTCCCCAAATGATGGCACGCTGGTATTTCCCTTCTGACAAATGCCATTTGGCCTTTAGAAATTGTGCCGTTTTAGTGTCTGTTTCTCCAGGTTTCAAGGCTTTTCCAGCCCAATCAAACCTTCCGATTTGAGCATAACCGCGCGCATCACTCTTCTCAGTTAAAACTCGGTAATCAATATCTGTCCGCAATTTTGGGAAAAAAGTCTGAAGGCGCGCCGCCACGGCTGCCTTGCGAGATCCTTGAGGAGCAAGATGATACAAGCGATGAAGTTGTTTTGGTTTATTAATTTTCTCGAGAAAGTCCGGCTTTTTTGACAGGTTCTCCCAACGTTTTTCCAACTCACCGTAGACTTGCAGTATTTGTGACGCAACGAGTCCGAAATAATGATTGGGGTCGCGGGTGGCCACATCCAGCCATAGTTTTATAGCTTGATCTTCTCGGCCCAATTCCCAATCAATTAACCCTTGCCAAACGCGTGACTCTTGCCGCTCTCCTCGCCGCAAACGATAGCGCTTCAGTTTCTGTAAATGATGATTAGCCATATGGGGCAAGTGACGCTGGAGTGCCCACACCACACCATTGCGGTGATAAAACCTTTTCAAAGATGGGCCGGCACCTTTTTGTTCCAGTTGAACTTCTAACCGGCGAAAGCTATCCACATCTCTGGATCTGCGCAATGCCAGAATGAGAATCCTCGTACAGTCTTGCAACCATTCTGCGGGCCTATCCGCCTCCTCCCAAAGGGGTTTACAGAATTGAATAGCCTCCTCATCTTTGGAAAGCATGAGCAAAGACCGAGCGTATTGGAAGGCACCTATGCCGAAATAACGACCGCCTTCTTGCTGATCCAAGAAGGCTCGAAAAGCGCTAAGCCCCTTTTCGGGTTCCCCAAGCTTTAAGGGAATTAGAGCTAGAAAATACCGAGCGCGGTCGCGTTCATAACTGGACGGGCCTTCGACGACGATCTTCTGAAAGTATTTTTTGGCTCGTTCAAAATCTCGGTTGCTATAGGCAACTCTCGAGAATCGGTCCCAAGTAACGAATTGATTCAAATAGGCTTCTGTTTCGCTCCGTTCTTGGAGGTGAATACCATCTAAGGCTTCATCACTCCCTGGCCAGGATTTGTGAAGCGCAGCGACAAGCGCCCTTCCTTTCCTCCGCTCACTTTGGGCGTAGTGAATCGCTGCAGAATAGTAAAGCGCTTCCATGCGCATGGCTCTTGGCGCCTTTTTCTGCCTGAGCTTTTGATACATCGCTAATGCTTGATCATAACGACCACATTCCCGCAATGCTCTGGCATAAAGTCGCATCGCCTCCCATTTAGCTCGTCCTTTAAACGACCGCGCTTTATTTCTGTAAAAGGCAAATGCCTCTTCATATAGACCAAGCCCAACCATTGCTTGGAGCCTGGGAACAAAGGTCCACCGATGATCATTGCCCCATGCATCATAGGCAACCAGAACTTTTTGCCAGGATCGTTCTTGCTCAGCAATCCACGCCTCGGTCAGAACAAACTCATCAACTTGATAACGATCGGGGTTTATTTCTTTGAGATGAGCAAGGTTTTGCTTGGCTTCATACCATCGGCAAGCCCCAATATTCTGATGGAGATCTTCAATCTGAAATTCCCAGAAATCAAAACCAGGAGGGTGATTGACCAAGCTCTGGGAAAGGCATAAGGAAAGCCAAAGGATATACAAGTCACATCACCCCGCCGAAAGAATCATGGACCGCCATAGGTAAAAATCGCTGAAATGAATGTAAAGGCGTCACTATTCTAACGTGGCTCAGCCTTCATTTCTGCCCAGAGATCACAAAAACTTCACAATCTTTTTCTTTGAGAAGGATTCCAGGAGCAGCCAACTTCACGGACAAGCGGCGAAAAGGTAATGAGTTTTAGGATATGAATTCTTTGGGAAGCGGTTTAACCCGGCGGCCATGAGAAGGCACGGCCGCCGAGGAGATGAATGTGTAGATGGAACACGGATTGACCCGCACCGGCACCATTGTTGGTGACCAAGCGATAATTTGGAAGATCCAGAGACGCGGCGATTTGTTTGGCTCTGAAAAACAGAAGCCCGACAAGCGTCGCATCCTTTTCAGACATATCCGCAATATTGACAATGGGCCTCTTGGGAATCACCAGGATATGGGTTGGCGCTTTCGGCTCAATGTCGTGAAACGCCAATACCTGATCATCTTCGTAGACAATATTTGCGGGGATTTCTTTATCAATGATCTTCTGAAAAATGGTCATCGTTGCCATCCAAAAAAGGAAATTAAGGAAAGAGTGGCGATCACTTACTGGTGAAGTTCACCGTAATATACATCCAAACTTTAACCTTTACGCCCATTTTGGTGGGACTTGAGAATTTCATTTTCTTAGCAGTACGTCTGGCTTTATCAATCATGCCATAGTCATCATCACCCTCTTTGAGAGGGCTTCGGAACAACTCAACATCCTCAACATTGCCTTTTTCGTCCACAAGAACCCGCATGATAAAGGGGATCGTACGATCACGACGAACAACACCCGCTTTAATCGCTTTGGAAGGTACTTGGTGGGTTTTGTAAGGCACCAAAAGGTTGGGAAGAACCAAGTCTTGATCATCCAACGCAATCAATTGACCTTCGATCGGACGAACCCTTGGTTTAGGTGGCTCCACGGTTTCAGTCATGTCATTTTCGTTGCTGATAGTGCTTTCTTTTGGCACATCTACCGGGCGCACATTCGTAGAGTCACCATTGGCCGAAGGATCAGCTTCCTTGGTATCATCAGCGGTCTGTTCTTGAGTTGAATCAGAACCCGTCGCAGCGTCCTCTTTGGGTTGCTCGGGATCAGTCTGCCCCGGGGTAGCTTGTTCTCCAGTCGGCTTTTCTTCTTCGTCAGCCTTAGCAGCATCAAGAGCTTGTTGTTGCTCTTTGATTTGGGCTTCTAACTGCTCGCGCTCTTTTTCAAACTGTGCCCGTTGCGCATCTATTTCTTTCTGGGCTTCTTGACGCGCTTTATCAACTTTGTCCTGCTCAGGCAATTCTTCAGGAGCCTCCTCCGTGGTCTCTCCCTCTTGATCTGGCTGAGAATCTTGCGTTCGTTGTTTTAATTGATCCATGAGGATTTGGTTTTGTAGTCGAAGCTCTTCCTGCTGCTGACGCAGGAGCTCTTTTTCACTCTCAACGCCTTCCGCTTGCAGTTCTGCTGCACGCTTGGAGAAACGATCCTCGCCTTCTTTTTCCCCGGGCATCAGGAATATGGCCGCCACAACCAGAGCAGCTAAACCAATCAGCCCACCGATAATCATGGGCATTTTTGATTTCTTCTCGGCGGGTGGTACTTCTGTCTTGACCGTTGGGGCCGATACATCTGCGCGAGGTGCCGGCACCGCAGCAGGAGGGGGTGGCGCTTGAACCGAAGCAGCTACGGGAGCCGCGTTTTCTAATTGGGAAATGGTGTGACCGGAAAAGTCAATTTCTCGTTCTTTGGCAATGCGCTCACTAAAGGCTTCCATTTCTCCCCGGAAAGCGGAGTGCATGAAAAACGCAAGGTTAAAGGTGGTTGGACTGTATTCTCCGGAATAGAGAAGCTCTTCCATTTCTTTGCCCATTTGCTGAATATCAGCATATCCCTGGCCAGAGCTTGGGTTGAGCGCTTTATGGAGAATCGTGGCAATTTTTGGTGGGATCGCCTCACCGGTGGATGCGGTCATGGCCTGTTCAATACGAGCACCTGGATCCCCACTCAAACCACTTTGAAAGGGTTCGCCCGCAATCATTTCAAAGAGAATGGCACCACAACCATAGATATCCAACTGATCTCGATCATCGTTATTGAGATTCAATCCCGGCGGCGCATATTTAAAAAAGGATGGATCCAACGGCAAAGGACCAGAGCCATAAGCACGCATGCCAGCACTAAGGGCAAAACCTTTTAACTTAATTTCACCTTCGTGAGTTACAAACACCATCGAAGGATGAATGGACCCGTGGGTGAGATGCTTCGACTTTGCATAAGTCAAAGCCGAGAGTAATTTGGAAGCTACAAGTAAGGCGTGGTCAATGTGAAGTGGGAAGCCATCGTTTTGGCAACGATTGAGAACCTTCCCAAGCGTAAAACCCTCGTGAAATTCAAAAGCAGTAACGAGCTGCCCGCTTTCGTGGAGAGAATTAACCTTACGCAGAATATTGGGATGCTCCAATTTGGCTGCTACCAAACTCTGGCTAAGGTATTGATCAATAAAGCCATCATCCGCTGCGAGATTTTCCTGAACAAATTCAACAAGCAAGTACTTGTCAATTTTTCCATTCGAAAGTTCCGCACCCCGCCAGGTACGGCCAACTTCGGTTTGCTCTTGTTCTTCGAGCAAAATGTATTTACCTATTTTCCTCAGGTCGCCCATTCGTTGCCCCTTGTAAAAACTACATAAATTGCCTATTTAAGTACGGTTATGCTACCTGCCCATTCCAATCAAAGTCAAATGGATCATGCGGGAATGCTTTCTCCAATTCTAATGGGACTATGTTAAGCATTCATTTGTATGAAAAAAATGAATGCAGCAGCTTGGTTAATAGTAAAGCGGCGCTGTCGGAGTCTGGTTCACTTCTACAGTTGTAGATTTGGCCGTATATTGGTTCCATTGTTTGCATTGTACGCAGCGAGGGATCCACTGATCTGTTTGAGTGCCACAGCTTTTACAAAGGTAATTATTCGCAAATGATGCTCCCAAAACTGCTGAATCCAATAAGGTTTCGTAGGCCTGAGCATGATTGCCACGCTTAGCGTAAATGCTGGATAATTGATGTAAAAAGCCGGGGACCTGATCGAATTGAGGCCTCAATCCTTCAAGGCAAGCCAGGCTATCATCAAGCATTTCTAAACGTAGATAAAGCCTTGCTAAACGATATCTCGGCACCGGCGATTCCTCACGCACAAGAATTTCCCTGTAAATTTGAATCGCCTCTTCCGGGCGGCCTTGATTGAGATAAAAATGTTCTAACTGGTCCAGGAATACTGGATTCTGAGTTCGGTTATATCCTTGCTCCCAGATATTGAGCGCCTTTTCCTCCGCATTGAGTGCTAAAAAGGCCTCGCCCAAAGCCACTTGAGCTGGGATAAAGTCAGGGTTTTCCTTGAGTAACTGCTGATAATGATCCGCAGCTTTTTTTGGGGCATCGATCGTTTCTGCTTTAATAGCTTCGAATTGATAACCCCAGGCGGCTTGGTCTTCTACTGCGATCCCAAGGCGCCGCATAGCTTGAAGCGTTTCCAAGCAGGCTCGCCAAAGGCCCTGCCGATCTTGGGCTTCGAGCAATAGCCGATAAGCACGGACCGCATCCTTGGGATCTTTTTCAATAAGTGTTTCCAGAACTGGAACTGGGGATTGACCATTGCTGCGATAGGCTTTCGCCAAAAGATATCCCGCTTCGGTGAGCTGACCTTCTTTAAATGCATGTCGCAGGTGGGCAATAGCTTCTCCCGAGCGGTGAAGATACAGCAAAGCCTTGCCTTTTAACAAAGAGGACCGGACATCTTCATGATTTTTCAGCCGTTCCAAAAGCACTTCGTAATGCCCGTGATCCATTAGCTTTGCCATGGCATCACCGTCTTGCAGAACCAGTTGATCGCCAACCCTAGCTTTTTTCTCCGCACGAAGCACGCGCGCTAGCTGAAGATATTTCCAACTGAAATAGCCCGCTGGAATCACTGCCGCGAGAAGCATCGCGACTAATAGAACATTGAGGGCCTTAAACCGCATGCCCCAAAGTTCAAAAAAACTAGCGAGAATCTGTGCGTTGTTTTGAGATTGCAAGAAGGCGTATAAAACCCAAACACCCAAAAAAGACAACACAAAGAGCAAAACAGTTCTAAATTTCACGATCTAACCTTCGTGATGATATGGATGACCCGTTTTAATGCACCAGGCGCGGTACAACTGCTCCAGCAAAAGCACCCTAGCCAGAGCATGGGGAAGGGTCATCTGCGACAACGATAACATAGAATTTGCGCGCTCGCGCATGGCCGCATTGACACCCATGGCACCGCCGATAAGAAACACAACTCGTTTTATACTTCGCCTTTCCAATTGGGTGATTTGCGCCGCAAGCCCCTCAGAGCTACAAGGTTTTCCCCTTGAATCAAGAAGGATGACATAATCTTGAGGTTGAAGACACTGAGCTAGGCGATCGCTTTCTCGGCGCTGAACTTCGTGCATGTCCATACCGCCGCTGACGCCCTTCACTACCTTTTCTTCCCATTTGACAAAGGACGAGAGCCGAGAGAAGTAGCGCTCACAAATGGCCTGTTCCGGACTTTTGCGATGCTCTCGCCCAACCCAAATGAGGGCTACCCGCATTAGTCAGAGGCTTCCGTTTCTTCAGCGGCCTTTCTATCATTGGGTTTGGCACCGCTCCACAGAGATTCCAAATCAAAATATTCACGGCGCTCTTCGGTAAACAAATGCACGACCACATCACCAAAATCCAAAAGCACCCATTCCCCATGGTTGAGGCCTTCTACATGTAACGGCGGGCGGTCCATATGTTTGCATTTGTAAATCATTGCCTCAGCCATGGCGCCAATCGTTAATGAGGAAGTCCCCGTTACCAGGACAAAAAAATCGGTGAAAGAGCAGAGCTCCGTCACTTCCAAGGCCTTAATATTCTCGCCCTTAAACTCGTCGGCGACATCTAACAATTGATCCAACAAGGTCTTTGTATCCAATCTAAATTACCTTTCTTTCGCTATTTCACGTTGGACATGAACCCTAGCGTAACTCAACCCGGGCTCGAATAGAAGGTTCACTCTGGGAGGTCCCACAGGATTTTTTTTCACAACCCGACACTAAATCTCATCCAGCGGATCTTTTTCTTCCGCTCCAGTCTCAATCACGGACTCATCCATGATTTCCGGCATTTCAATGATCGATGGTTTATGAGACACCACCTTTTCATGAAGGCCAAAGGTTAAAGGCTTGATCCCTTCACCTTGAAGCGCACTAATACGAAAAACATCGATTCCTGAAGCCTTTAACTCTGCCTCTAACGCATCCAGATCTTCAGGATCCTGAGCTGGCATATCCACCTTGTTGAAGGCAACCGCATGGGGCTTTTTACTAAGCGCTTTACTAAAGGCTGTTAACTCGGTTCGCAAAATCCGATAGGCCTCACGGACACTACGCTCATGATCTGAGGTGTCAATGACAACCAGCAGCACTGATGTTCTTTCGATGTGTCGGAGGAATCTCAACCCTAAACCGGCACCTTCATGGGCACCTTCGATAATGCCGGGGATATCAGCCACCACAAAGCTTTTCTCGGTGCTGACTTTCACCACACCCAGATTGGGCTTCAAGGTCGTAAAAGGGTAGTCCGCGACTTTAGGTCGGGCAGAAGATAATTTCTGAATAAGTGTGGATTTACCAGCATTTGGGAATCCCACCAAACCAACATCGGCCAAAATCTTTAGTTCCAACCGCAGCCAAAAGGATTCCCCCTCTTCACCCTGTTGGGCAAACTTGGGCGTCCGCATAGTCGATGAGGAGAAATGTTTGTTGCCTTTACCACCTCTCCCACCTTGCGCGACCAACACTTCGACACCCGGCTCGGTTAAATCAGCGAGAAGCGTTCCCGATTCGCGATCACGGACAAGGGTTCCCGGAGGAACTTCCAAAACCAAACTCTCGCCGCGCGCACCGGTCATATTGGAACCGCGGCCATTCACACCATGCCCTGCTTTGTAATGTTTGCGATTACGCATAGGCATCAATGTGTTGAAATCCGGTCTCACACAGAAGTAAACATGACCGCCATCGCCACCATCGCCGCCGTCCGGTCCTCCAAATTCAATATACTTTTCTCTTCGAAAAGAGATGGAACCCCGACCACCGCTTCCGGCTTGGACAAAAATTTCTAGTTCATCAACAAACATGGAGGACCCTCGCTCTTTAAGAGCTTATAACAACCATTTTTCATGGTGGGTTAAACGCAAACAAGCCGCGTACCGTAGCAACGGTCGCGGCCTGATGTTTTTTGATCTGGATTTTATTAGGCAGGCAGAACGTCTACGTATTTGCCCATCTGGCCTCGATCTCGGAATGAAACCGTGCCATCAATAAGCGCAAAAAGTGTATCGTCTTTGCCGCGACCAACATTACGACCGGGTTTCAAACGAGTGCCCCGTTGACGGACAATAATGCAACCGCCAGTCACAGTCTGACCACCGAAACGCTTCACACCCAATCGCTTGGCGTTACTATCGCGACCGTTTCTAGAACTGCCGACGCCTTTCTTATGTGCCATTTTGAAACCCCTTCGTTAATTCCCAGGAATTGTATCAATGCGAATTGCGTGATAATTCTGACGATGGCCACGCTTCACACGATAAGTTGAACGTCTCCGCTTTTTGAAAATAACGACTTTATCGCCGCGGGTATCGTTCAAAATTGTAGCTTGAACTTTTGTTTCGAGTTCCGGAGTACCGACTAGGAAATCCGAGCCCGTTTGCGTTGCCAACGTGGCGAACTCAACCGTATCACCCTCTTGTTTCCCGGAAATACGTTCTACATTTAAAACATCACCGGCTCTAACCGTGTACTGCTTTCCACCTGTTTGGATGACAGCATATGGATTCATGGAACTATTCCTCCCTGGCTTGACACGGCCCATTGGGCCGAACGCGCAGTTTACCCAACAAGCCATTTCAAGTCAAGCGTAACCTATCTGGAATTTCGCTTCTTTCTGTTTAACGGGACTGCTCGCCCAATCTGTAGGCCCGACGGTACTCCAAAGAACAATCGCCGCAGTTCTCTAAATTTATTCTTAAGGACCGCCAACGATCTAAATCCTCGGGGAATGGGGGTTCAAAAGTCAACAAATATCGCTGGCGCAGCTGATCAACCGCCTTCACCAAGCGACGACCGTAATAGCCGCCTACTTCATACATCTCTCCGCCGCTAGCTTGAATGAGATTCTGTAGAAACTGGCTTTGTGCCTCCAACAGTGGCAGTTTTTTATTGGAGGTCTTTCCCGAGGAAATCGCCAGAATGGGAATCCGATGGTTTTTCACCAAAATAGCGAGATCTGCCTCATCTGTGGTGCTCAGCAA
>WURV02184803.1:0-12919 GCA_011762755.2 Epimenia babai | reverse complement strand
CGACAGAAACTCTCTAGTCACACAATCGGCTCAGACTGTAATTGCAGCAGATACAAATGCTTTCAGAATATTACATTCTGTGAGAGCATTAATGTAAAATATCAAACTGCGTTAAATGTATCGAGTTCTTTTAATTATATTGTATTACGATAATGGTTAGCATTATATCTTGGTTCAACGTCTATTATTCATTCAAATTTTTCATTCGAAATTTTATTAAATGTCCCTTCTAAATAAAATTTATTGTACTTATAATACATGTATTAATAAATATATATATATATATATAGAGAGAGAGAGAGAGAAAGAGAGAGAGAGCTGCTGTGTGGCTAGTTGGATTCACGTAAATTGTGAATAAAGTTATGATTTTCTTTATGGAATAAACTATTTTCAGGTATCGAGTGAATGAGAGGCGGTGCATATCTGAATACACTATGGATGAACTATTTTTTTTCAGAGTATTTTGCCAAACCAGTACGGTGTGAAATGTCTCAGAACACGCCGTGTAATCCCATGTACAGATGCGAAAATCCCACAAAGGTCGGCGATGTGCCAAAATGCGTGCACAAATGTCGCGGACGCACGTGCGAAAACGAAGGCGAGTGTGTACTCGACGCTAAAATGGATGCGGTCTGCAAGTAAGACATAAGTTACTAGTCCGATATGAATAAAGGCAATTCACATAAAAAATATGTTAAAACGGATGTTTGGGTGACAATACAATTAGGGCTTGGTAGGTTAGGGTGCGTTTATTGAAGGCTCTCTACTTATTTTCCCAATGTCGCATTCGTTTCCTTAATACGACTCCACACTGCGCCAAAAAACGAAATTGGACAAAGTGGTTTTGTCCGAACGCACCGAAGTTTGTTACCCGCGGATCGTGGAGTTAGTTATCCATGCCGTTCCTCGGGTGTCATTGCGGATCTTCAACTGGTTCACTGCCCAAACACTGAAACCACATTTATAGTTTTCACTGCATTAAACACGGTAATACAATTTGTGCAGCGAACCAGTGTGCCAAAGTGTAATATTGATCCCGCCCGTGAGGAGGTAATTTCAAAAGACTTGGATTAGACAGGTTTTGAGTTCAAGGGCAGTCATTTATTCTCGATTGCTGGAGTAAACTTGTCTCTAAAATAGGTAGACGTTTGATAGCATCTCTGAAGGTATCTATCAGTGCTGAATGGCCAACATAAATGTTCATGAACAAATGCTGTTCTCTACGTTTTGCCCTCATCCTTTGTTTCAATAAAATACAAAAACATTCCTTTTTATAAGACGAGTATAATAATAATTCTTTTTACTTAATGCTAAGATTTTAAAAGACATTTGCCAATTTGTATCACAATATCCGTTCTTCACAAACATGCTATCTAATGATCGAGACTAACTACTCCAGATGCGTGAAGACTCCTCACTTCGCGTACGTTGGAGAGAATTGCGAACGCACAGAGCGGATACTGAAATTTGAACTGTGGAAGATTATTGTCATCGCCGTATGCTCGGCATTTGGTCTGGTACTTTTGATGATACTGGTCATCGGTATCGTTTGCTGTAAGTGGAAGAAGGACAAACGGCGATACCGCCACGCATCGTGAGTTACCATTACTTATGTGCATGCATGAAAATATTTTCAGACATGTAAACTAAAGGTGGCGAAAGGCACAGAAAAAACCCTTACATACTGTGAAGCTTATATCTCGAAATAACAAGTCAAGTCAACTTTTTCAGCTCAGGTTTTCAACTTTTGCTCGGTGAGCTTTTCTGATTGCACTTCTCTCATCGTCCGTCCATCCGATGTTAATAATTTCCTAAAAATCTCCGCAACCATTAACCTTAAGGTTGTCTATTTAGCAGATATATTCTTCTATGGTTGGTTTCTTAGCTTTGCTAAGCTTATCATCGCCTCACCAAGGGGAAGTAATTTGGCCATTCGTTTTGATATCTGAATAAGTATTTTGAGGCTCGTTGTGTTGGTTGATTTAATATCTGGATGAGTGTATTGAGGCCGGTTTGGCATCTTGTTTAAATATGCGAGTGTTTGTAGGCCTCTTTTGCCTTTTATTTCCGAATGAGTGTTTTAAAGCCTGTTGGCTCTATTGTTCTTAAATCCGTGTGCCTAGACTCGTCTTTAGACTTTTCTTTTTTCCGTTTATAAATTTGCTTTGGATTTTTTGCTATCTATTTTCAAGCATCTCAACTTCTTCTTTTATTTGACATTATGTATTCTTTCTGTGTTTTTTTTTTGTTTTTCTCGTTGATTTTTTAATAGTCTGGAGAGTGTCTTGAGGCTTATTTGGCCTCTCTTTCGCAGTAAAAAACTAAAAATAAGCTTTATTGAATAAAAGGGTTTTAGCCTGAATTTAAATAGAGAAAATGAATATATATATATATATATGTATATATATATGTATATATATATATATATATATATGTACATGAGAAGATAGTGTAGTCTACTCATACACTGCAGGTAATCTGCTTACACACTCATATACCACAGGTTGTCTATTTACATACTAATACAGTGTGGCTTATCTACTTACATATGCATACACTACCAGTTATCTATCTTCCATATACATACACTAAGGGATATCTACTTACATCTCATACAGTGCGGCTTATAGATTTTCATATGCATGCACTAAGAGTTCTCTGCTTACATTCTCATACACTGCAGCTATCTACTTCTATGTACATAACTACGGGTTATCCATCACCATGGTTATTTCTATGCACCGTTTATACAGAGAGATATTCGCGTTCGACCCCGATAATCGCGACGTCGCCATGAGTGTCCTCTACAAGAGGAACGACCGGGATATGACGTACTCAGAAAGTTACTACAACACTGTGAGTATCGTGTGTGATTTATGATATTCTGAACCATCGTTGGAAAGAATTTTTAAAAGAATACAACATTAAACAGTTGTTTTAGCTTTTTGGGAAAGCTGTCCCAAAGGAAAGTTCTTAGGATTTGAATGATTGAATTTGCAATGACTACGACCTCCTTCATTACGGAAGTTGTGAATAACAATTAGCTATCATACACCTAGCGGAGTGTAACTCCACCTGTAGACGTTTTTACCAGTGACGTGAATATGTTAATTCTTTGCATGAGGTAGGTGTTTTTTCATAGTACCTATCGGTGAGGCTAATTGATTTGTTGTGTAAATCATATTTAACCATGTTAGAAGCCTTGCTTTTTTGATGGTCAAAAATGGTCCATATAACCATTACCATGGTATCTAGTCTATTATCAACTAACTAACTCGTGTACGGGAGAGAATCTTGCACACACGGCATTGGCTCCGTGCCCATTGGCCGCATCCCGGTCTGTGGAGGACACGATATCGTGCTGATTTTGTACAGGAAGAAGACAAGATTGTGAAGAGTACCACAAACATCCGGAACACAGTCACGCCAGAAGGAAGGCGGTGGAGTGACAGCGTGACCATCTATACGTTGCAAGGAATATTCAGACACTCTTGTTAAAGGTGGTTTTCGCCCTTAAAATTTCAAAGATCGTGCCCTTGAGAACCAGAATGATGCCCCAACGATACCTGGGTCTAAAATTTTATAGAGTACAGCTTCATTTCCATCAATTACTTATTAATACAGGAACTACGTCGTTACCAGACATGTCATTTTTGTAGGCATATTCGCATGACGTAACCCGTCTTGAAGCAAACGACAAACCATCCGCCGACATCTGCGACGTGAATTTAGCGGAAAATCTAAAGAACTTGGACAACATTGGCAAGGTACGTATCTTAACTCTCATTTTATGTGCCTTCCTATCTTCCTTCATTATCCCTGCATGTGCATGAACGCACTTCGGTGATATGGGTTGATAGCCGCTTTTTTGCTAATAGCGCAATTCCTCAATGAAAATAACTACGTCTATCCGCTGTCGATCTTGACACTTCCAAGTGACCCGATATTCTGTTCTTCGTCCGATTTGCTGTTATAACTCATAGAACTACTCAATACCTGAAATCATTGAATGATTCTAGTATAGGGTATAAAGGACCGATGGACGATATAAAATAAGACGTTATAAGACGTTAAAAATGTATTGCCGATATTATTCTAAAATCTATCTTCCTATAAATTTAATATTTCACTGTCATTATCCTGTCGAATATCCCTTCGAATTGATTAGGGGATCGATTTAACGATTTCGGCACAATTTTAGCGAGGGATGGTACCCATGCTTCTTTGAAGCTTTTTTCAAGTTCTTTCGAGGTTTTTAGGCGCCTCTTCTTAAACTTGGTCATCGATATATGTCTATAGATTCTCGATCAACAGACAACATGGATATTGTGATATTTTCTATTTTTTTATTCAGTATAGTATCAAGCGACCGTCACTGCACGCGCCTGGAGAAAATGACAATGTCGGGGTAAGTTAATGACTCGGATATAATAACGCTACGACGCCATATTTGCATGCAAGGTATGGATAGGTTCGGTGTTATCCATTGTGAAGACCATAACTGGCTCTCGACAAAGCTAGTTCATGTACCACAGTTGAGATGGTGTACTGGTTATTCTCATTAGTTACGATCGAGAAATCGCCAAATTGCAAACAACCGAAAATGGCCAGATATTTAGTCTTTGTCAAAAGCTGCTAGTTCTAAACGCCGGCGGTCTAGAGCAAGTCGTACGCACCGCTAAGTCGGGGCTAGTTGATTATTTACAAAGAGATGACGAGAGAGCGGGGAGGTAAGCGCGGTAGAGAGCATCCAGGGTGACATCAGAAACACAGTCATCCTCCACAATGATTCCGTTTTTGCAGTTTCATTCGTTGGAAAATTTTATTCTTTTATATTTCAAACATTACCATTGGAGTTCTCTCTTTTCATTTTCAGGTTTTTTTTCATTAATGCACTGTTTCATACCAGCAACCAGCATAATAAAATCAATTCCTTGTCAGTAATTTCAGTAATCGTTATTTTTATATCATCTGATCATTCTAATCGGTGTCCATTGTTAGTCCAATGTTCACATTTTCTTAACAAATTTCTCAAAAACCGCTAAGCGCATAGCTTTGCAATTTGGCACACTTTGTTTCTTGGCTGGTCTTATTCAAATTTGTTCGGGTCATCGTGACCCGACCAATGGGATGTAGTTTTTGGATATGTATGCATTTTTACTTAGTTCATATTTTCAAAACCATTCGTCGTAGTTTGCCGTCGCATTCAGATTTGCTCGGGTTACAGGAGTTAAAGGTAGTTAATTTCTGCCGATAATTGTATTTTAGTTTGAAAATCTCACATCGTTTGGTGCAGAGGTTTGCTATTTGGCAAACAGATTTGTGAGGGTTAACGTCATCGTTAATTCTATTTTTTTCGTAATTTCATTTTTGATTTTTTAATATTCAGGCGAGAGTCTTGAGGCGTCTGTTAGGGTTTAGATTATATCATCTCTGCACGATGCTTATTCAGTTATTCTATTTAAGTTTGTTTAATATAGCAATGAAAATGACCTAATTAGCCTAAGTCATGTACTTGAAAAGTTATATGGGCAGAGCAGTAGTCCTTGAGAATGACCAAATGAAAAATACAGAAATGTGACTGACGCATTTTTGTGTTAAGTAAAGAAAAGTTGTTAAATGTTACGTTTTCAGGATGGAAACAGGAGATAAAAGGGAAAGTTGGATAAATTATAAAACGCATCAAACATGAACGCGCGTGTTATTTTTCATTTTGGTAATATTTTATGGCTGTTTTAAACGAATTGATTAACTATTTGATTGTAAATACTTAGTACTGGAGCTGTTGAATGTTTATTCATGAGAGTTATTCATTAAAACTACAGTTGATAGTTGTATACATGTCGGATATATGTTGAGAAATTTACGTGGCGTTTGTATAATCTGTCTAGTTTCATACGATTATCGTTATTATTGTGCCTTATACTACAGTAATAGTTATTTTTGTATCAATTTCATGACAATGAATTGCGTTTTTAGTATTAGTAACTTTGAGATGTTACGAAGAAAAAGAAGACAGTTGTAGTAGATTTCTAAATTCGAATACATTCATGCCTTAAATTACGTGAAGTCAAGACACCCTACAGTCCTTTTTAGTGATGCTTACGAGCTAGTCATTTTAATCAGTGTATTTTTATAACCATATCATAGTCAGTTGTCAGAAAGAGTCTATCGATATTCATATTTCATATGTCATATTTCTGTACATTTGCTTCATTGAATGTCACCAGTCCCGAAATACCGCACCTGTTGTCATTGCGCATAAGATTTGAAAACATATGATGTTTGCGGTAATATGGAAGTTGGTGATGATATCTGCCGATTACTTTAAGACGTTACCAATGTTACGTACTCGCATTTTATTCTATTTTATTTTTCTGCGTCATGCCGCGGCAATTGCGTTAGCCTGCTTTACAATTCCTATTTTTTAATGCACGGGTCCAATGCATTAGATACAGAATGATGCATGTGTAAATAATAGCTATTCTAGGTAATCGTTATGTTTTAGAAAATGTTTTATCGTATTTTAAATATATCATGATGCAATGATCTAACCATACATCGATCGCAGTGGTTTTCAACCTTTTGTCATTCTGCGACCCTAAAATACCAACCAATAGTACGACCTCACCCTCTTTTAAAATAGCCTATTGAAGCATAAGTTCATCCTCTGCAAACCCCAAGGGGGGAGGGTTACAAGCGCCAGGTTGAAAACCTCTGGTCTATAATTTTGCATTTTTATTGTGAAATCCGCACACAGGTTGTGATTGTATTATGAAATAAATGCGAATAACTATAACCAGTGACACACCGTTGTTTCCTCTTGGAAGATTTTGAGGCGTGGTAAAAACCCATTTAAAAACAAAAAGGTTATATACAACATCTATAGACCGCAAGTATCAGACAATAAAGGCTCTCAGATGCGGTTTACAGTGAAATGTTTTTGGAAGCTATTCAGTCCATATACAATACCTTAGACAATCGTATATCACCTCGCCAAGGATAATATCGAGCATTCACCCATTTTAGACACGGGCTTACTCCAGTAATCGGGGATAACTTACTTGCTGAGGATCCTCGCAGAAAAGTCGACTTATTGGAGCTTTCGAAACCGCGACCTTTCGGTTACAAGTCCAGTTTTCCTCCCACTCGACTGATTTCCTTAAGGGGGGATAAAAGGTTTATCAGTAAACACTGA
Source organism: Epimenia babai (assembly GCA_011762755.2). NCBI lineage: Eukaryota > Metazoa > Mollusca > Solenogastres > Cavibelonia > Epimeniidae > Epimenia > Epimenia babai. The sequence goes on along the minus strand of WURV02184803.1, from coordinate 5,721 downwards.
AAAGTGACTGCAAAAAGGCTTCTATAGCCTTGAAGCCCACTGAGTAAAAATGCAAAAGGCGAGGTTATGGTGCTACATTATAATTAAATGTCAGTCGCATGTACAGTATTGCCCAGTTATATCCCTAAGAGATTTTTATAATAACCCATTGCACGAAAAATCTTTCTCAATATTCAAGCACAAAAATCTTGGGCATTTCCTATTGTGGAGGGTGCGGTAAAAAATCCCCGTTTTATAATGGTTCGAACTCGCAACCTCTCGCATGAAAGGCAGCGCTTCTAACCACTACACCACTGGCGTCAACTAAAGTACCACTGGATATGAGGCAGGACTGCCATCAGTCAATGTTCCTACCACTCTAGTGAGTAGCCCACCAGTGCCAGTGGTCAAAACAAGGTGGTTTCTATGAAAGTTTGCGAGTTCTGAAAGATATGAACAAGATTTTCATGTTTGAAAACTCATAAATATTTCCCGTATGTATTAATACGCTGAATACCGAAGGAATCGTTGCATGGGCCATGCTAGGCTATTAATGTGGTTAACGGGACAATGTGATTAGCCTCACTTTTATGGGGTGGAGGAAAAACACCTACAGTGAAAAACCCACCAAGTTTTGGTAGACAATTGACCTTTTCTATTCACGCCACAGGTTCCCAATAACATATGAACTACATATGTCGCACACTCTGCTAAGTCTATGGAAGGTCAATGGTTATTTGCAATGAGATGACACAGCGGAGAGGTAAGCGACCGAGACGTCATGTATAGAGCTTCTGAAGCAGAGCAAACATCAGAGAGAAAAAGCCCTACCAGAACCACACTGCAAGGGCTACCTAAACCCCCATGGTCAAAGGAGTTGAAGGCATTTCCAGTCCGAAAAATGCCACAGGGAAATGAACCAGGGCCCCTTGGATTCAAAGTCAAACACTCTAACTACTACCCTAGCTGCCCCAGCTAATATTCGCAGTTAAATGGTTTCTGATTTTTTTTTAAGCATCTAATGATTGTGTACAATATTGTAAGTGGGACATTAGCTATTGTTAATAAAGTAGCTCTTAAACATAGCCTTTTTCTTATTTTAACTATTTTATTCTCTCAATTTGAAGTAGGCCTAGGTGACTTGTAACAGAAAAACATACCACAAATCCATTGGTGGCACACTTTATACAATTTTTATTTTAATATAAATATAATTTTTTAACAAGTCTAACAAATCAACAAAGCTATGTACATTAACAAAAGCAAACACGCATCGTTTCAAAGATGTTGCTTTAGCCTGCGAAATTATCGTACGTAGACATTAGTCTTATCATTCTTGTTACTCGCTATGGTAAGCGACAAGTACATAACGGAAAACTTCGTGCAAAATTCGGGTGGATTGAAGACGCAAATGCAATTCGGGTCCTTAGTCAAATTTACTGCCAAATTAATATATTTAGAAATAAATGACTTAGCTAAGTGATAGTAAAACCAGTGAGGATAAGTAAAATCTAGGACGATAAATAATAAAATACGGTAAGTACTCAAACTGGAAACAAATACGTTTAATGCAAATAGCTGAGCTATATTTCGTATATATACTGCATATATAGTCGTAACAGATGGGAACGTGCGACGGAGAGAAACAATTCACATACGTCGAGGTATTCTAAACGATATACCGTGGCCGTATTCTGCGCGAAGCCAACTAATTCTGCGTATGTGTCGTCGCGCGCGACTTGTACCATATCACCTGCGCTACTTCCGATTTGAGAATAATACACTAAAGGCTAATAAAATAAATCGTATATAGTTTTCACACACATGATCGTGAAATACATCGCACCGAATTATTTACAATATGAATTGTCGGCTAATTATCGACAATCGCCAACGTTCGGGCGACAGCCTGGCTGCAGGGACGTACGCGTCATAATCAAAATATACAGATTTCTTAAGGTTTCTGGATAGATATTTCGGATATACCCGAATTCACAAATAAACGTTAAGATTTTATCGTATAATGGTAATACGAATATCGCAGACGGCTAAAATAATTCGGAGACAAAATTCCTGGATTTCTTTGATGATGTATAATATAGGTATCGACGAAATAGTGGGAGGAAATGATTGCATCGAGAATAAGGTAGAATAATTGACGTGATATACGTGACATGACCTGTTTAGGCGATGTCGTGTAAACAAATTTTACGCATTATTTACGATGCGTTGAGCTCGCGCAACGAAAAACAGCGCATCGCGAAATGAACTACATACATTTAATCAAAAAAATTCATACGTATATAAAGACATGATGAAAATTAGCATTTGTGACAAAGGGGGGTAATTATTGACAGACACCGTACAAAACCCAAACCTCTATTGCGGACACCAACTGATTTAGTATATTATGACGATTCTCTTATCTCTCGTTAAGAAAGCATGTACGGGAAGGGTTCGTTTGAATTGACATCGATGTACGTCATAATCGCGCTAACTGCGATAAAGTGGATTGTTCTAGAAATTTCTGGATATTTCTGCTTATTTATTACTATTTCACGACTTACTCTAACAATTCTGCTCACAAAGCGCGTAAAAAGACTGAAGGTTAAGTACGACTTTGATGGAGCGCATCAGCCAATGAAGGCTGCTGGATACCGTTCACCATTTAATGTTTATGGCGGCTATTCAGCACAGATACAATAGCACTTCGACGCTCATGCATCACGAATGAAGGATGATATCGAGCATGTACCCGTTTTAGAGATGGGGTGACTCCAGCATCGGGGAAAAACCGGCCGCTGAGGAACATAGCCGAAAAGCTGACTGGCAGGCGGTTTTCGACCCTCGACCTTTAAATTAATTACGGATCTAACTTTCTTATGTCATATGAAAAGTTCAACGATGTTCTATATATTCCCAATTGGTGTGTAATTAATTCGTTTTTGTTGGATCTCAAGAGCGCTCATCTGTGACAAAACAAATAAAAACTAATAACCTACTAAAAGTACAATGTACAGTGGTTGTAAAAATGTCGAGAATCACTGTGCTTGACCTCAATCAACTCGCGTAAAAAATCGTTAAGTACGCTGCATTACTAGTTTATAGGTCGTTAACCAAAGCGATTATTGCTTAACGATGTAACGACAACTAATGGTGACGATAGATTTGTTGTGAGCAGTCGTCGGGGCAGAAACGTCCGATAGTTCCGACCCCACTTACGTAATGCCTGCAGAAGTTAAATGTTAGTTATGGATATACCGCGAAAGCTGGTAATCAACCATTGGTGGAACCCCCCCTGCGGCTCAGTCAGTAGAGCACCACGCCGATCATCCGTAGGTCATGGGTTCGTGCCCCGCACAGTGAAGTCGTGCTTTTTTTGTGTGAATTTCTCTCAAGCGAAAGACAATCGGGGGATGCGTTGTACGGTGTAATGATATTACGAAATCTCGGGAAAAATTCGGTCGCGCTAGGACAGCACCTATTGGGTTTTCGAGAACCGTGATTTTAGCACAAAAATAACACGTAAACAAGCGGTGTCATGTCTGCCACATTCACGAGCAGTGATTAAGCTGAAGATGTTCATCCCCATCTTAATGATTGAAACTCTCTGTATATGTGTATATATAAAAAAAGGAAAGTACAAAAAAAATTTGTATAAAGAGACAAAGGTAAAGTTTTTAGTACCGGGATGAAATTATAAATGGTCAGTCACACACGATGGCTTTACAAATGGTCGAGTCTAGAAGACTAATCAATTAGAGACAGTTGAGTCTTTTAGAAACGAGTGGGATAAACAACAGACAAGAAATAAATAAAAAAAATTGTAAGTAACTGGTGTCGTAAGATAAAAAGGGACAGTACTGAAATCACAGGTCGGGGCAATAATTTAGTGATTTAGGCGATAATGCTTCTCTGACAATCATGTGCACTCTCAACGAGACCGGTTCGGGTCGATCGCGAGACCGGTTCGGGTCGATCGCGAGACCGGTTCGGGTCGATCGCGAGACCGGTTCGGGTCGATCGCGACATCGGTTTGACTCAAGTTTGTTACTTCCTGCCTGAGTAGGTTGTGACATTGGTGTTTTGGTGTTTTAGGCGGTCGTTACACGCAATTTCTCCAGAACATAGTGTGAGGTTTTATAAATACGAGGCTGTTAGGTAATGGCTTGGAACCTGCTTAAATGAGAGCATGTAGCAAATAATAAAAATAGTATATCGCTATTCGTGTGCCGCCATAATCCACCATTGAGGTAGCGCTTCACGGAGTACAAAATTATAAGTTACAGTACTAGAGTATATGAACATATTATCATAGTGGGTACAACAGTCACATATTGAAAAGAAATTGAAACGGTAAAAGAATCCAAATGAAGTACAAACCGACGAGTACTGAATAGTAAAAGAGAGTAAATGCAAAAACAGCCCTTGAAACATCTGAAAATGAGTTGCATGAGGGGTTTCAGTGTTTGGCATTTGGCATCATGAAAAAGGGATAAATCTATTTGCCGAATGAAAGACAAGCTGTAGGGGGGTGAAGCGGGACCTTCGAGAGGCATTTTACTAACGGCGACTTTCTACATAAACGGTGAATCTCAGTCACGACGCAGGAAATCAATGCGAGAATTTTGGCGATAAACGTTTGACAATTTCGTAGCAAAATTAGCATTTCGTCATCGAGTATATCAAGGCACGAGGTAGCGGAATGGGGAATAGATAAAACGTGCAATCACCGCGTTTATCTGTCCGCAAGTGGATTCTGTATATACAAGGAGTCGAGAGGCCGTCATGATTTAATTTATTTTACAAGACGGAGAAATCGAGGAGTATCTTAAGATATAAAAGATGTTCGAGAGGATGCTCATGCTGAAGAGGTGGAAATTATGACGGCATTCTGTGAGGAGCCTAGCCCGATAGTGGAAAATCTGAGCATTGAGCTATTGTGGGATTCGCGCGACAGCTGGACTGATGAAAACACAGTCAATTTTTTTCACGTCTCCAACGTGCCGTCATTAATAACAGCGGAGACAGTATGGACTCTGTTCTAGGATCAAATCACCTTCATAGATGACGATGTGAATATTTCAGGAGTACCCCACGATAGAGATTGTACTCACATACATCGATGATTATGGCATCCGTTATTTTCATCCATATACAAGGGCTAACGATGCATCGGCGATTCCTCATCAGATGTTTGTCTTTGTAGCAAATAGCTGAACGCATGAGCAAAACACGCTGATTTTTCGAACCGTCGCCTCAGTCGTGCAGTCCGCGCCTAAACCGGCATGTGGGCGAGCTGGTAGAAGTCGTCGTCGTCCATATTCGGATCCTCTTCCTCGGCACCCTCGTCTTTGTCAAGCTACAAAGATCCGCAACCGCGCTGCATGAACGGCTGCGCCGGGAATTGAGAACAGGCAAATCGAGATAATCAAGTACATAATTATTAAAGCTGAAAAATATAGAATAAATATCGCACGATTATTGTTCGAATTATCACAAGGTGATTCTCGGAACCAGTTAATATCTTGCGCGAGTACCCCCTTTGGTATTGTAAGTGACTCGACAAGATGTGGATCACTTAATCTTTGCTGCAATAATACGCGAGTCTCAGTTTCCCAAACGCCGTCATATCATTCAAGTCTGTAACGCTAATGCCTGCCATTGCATAGTTCTAAAGTCGGCATGTTTGTTCCATATCACCGATGCACTCTCAAGAAAATCTCCCCAGGAATGGGTGGG
>WURV02184781.1:0-12920 GCA_011762755.2 Epimenia babai | reverse complement strand
GATTCGTCGAGGCTTTCGAGTGGTGATGGGGCGAGGAAGACGATGGTCTGGCGCCGCTGGGGTTCTTCAACGGGCTGATAGGGTCCGACCTCTTGCTCCCCTGCGTCCCATCGACGGACGAAGGCCGCGACCTGGTCCCGCAGCTCGGGGAGTTCGTCCTGCAGGACCAGATCCATCGTCTCGAAGGTCCAGCCCATCGATGCTAGTCCCCCTCGCGAAGCCGCGCCGCGACCAGCTCCCGCACCGCCACCCGGTCCTCGGGCACCCGGACCGAGACCAGATGCCCGCCCCGCCGCTCGGCCAGGGGTTCGAAGGCCGGCCGGTCCACGAGGTCGGCCTTGTTCAGCAGGAGGAGACGGGGCACCGCACCGGCACCGAGTTCGACCAGGGTCTCCTCGACGATGGCCTGCCGCTCCTCGCTGTCCTCGCTGGAGAGGTCCACGACATGGACCAGCAGAGCGGCCTGCACCAGCTCTTCGAGCGTCGAGCGGAAGGCATCGAGCAGACCATCGGGAAGCTCCCGGCAGAAGCCCACCGTGTCGGCGAACAACACCTCGAGCTCGGGGGCCAGCCGCGTGCGGCGCACCGTCGTGTCCAGGGTCGCGAAGGCGAGGTCCTCGCTCAGCACCCGCGCCTCGGTCAGGGCGTTGAGCCAGCTCGACTTGCCGGCATTCGTGTAGCCGACCAGGGACACGATCGGGATCCCGGACTCCAGGCGCCGCTTGCGCCGCGTGGCGTCCTGGCGGGCCGTCTTCTCGAGCAGCTTCTCGAGTCGATGGATGCGGTCGCGCATGCGGCGACGGTCGAGTTCGAGGCGGGCCTCGCCCTTGCCACGCGTGCCCGAGCCGGCCTTGGCCCGGCGGCCGATGCGCGAGAGCCCATGATCCGAGACGACGAGCCGAGGCAGCTGGTAGCGCAGCCGCGCCAGCTCGACCCGCATCCTCGCCGCACGACTCCGAGCCCTTCGCTCGAAGATCCGCAGAATCAGCTCGGTGCGGTCCAGCACCGGCAGGCCGATGCGCTCCTCGAGGTTGCGGCCCTGCACGCCCGAGAGTTCCTCGTCGAAGAGCACGAACTGGCAGCCATGCTGCACGGCCAGCCTCGTCACCTCCTCCACCTTGCCCGAGCCGATCCGGGTCCGGGGATCCGGGCGCTCGCGCTTCTGGAAGGACAGGGCCGCCACGTCGAAGAGTGCTGCCCGAGCCAGCTCCACGAGTTCGTCGAGCCGGGCCGCCCCCTCCTCCGGCGTCCCCTCGTGCACGCCGACCAGCAGCGCGCGCTCGCCCTTGTCGGTGCTCCGCAGCCCATGGGCCCGACGGTCGAGCTCCTCCTCGAGGGCCTCGATCTCCTGCCCCCACTCCTCGGACAGGGCCGAGAGCCGCCGCCGCGACTGCTGCACGACGACCCGGTCGTCATGCCCCTCGGCATCGAAGCGCGCCGGATCCAGTCGCGACTCCTCGACCCAGAGCACCTCCCCGAACTCGTCGAGCAGCAGGCGGACGCAGGCATCCAAGCGGTGCCGCAGCACGAGCTGGCGATCCCGATCCGAGAGCGAGCGATCCGCGCGCAGCTCACCCCGCACGAGGCGCAGGCCGGAGAGTCGACCCGGCGCCGGCGGAGGCCCCAGGTCCGGCGGCAGTTCGACGCCGCCCGGGTCCCCGACCAGGACGCGCACGACGTGCCCACCCCGATCCAACAGGATGCCGACGCTGCGACCCAGCTCCCAGCTCCGCTCTCCGAGCTCGCGCCCAAGGTCCACGCCGATCGACCGGCTGCGATCGCTGCGCCTGGTCGCGAGGCGGTCCAGGTCCTTGAGCTGGCTCGGCTTGAGCCCGTTCAGGTTGCCGAAGGGCCGGGCCACGTCTCAGTCCCGTTCCGTTCCGGGAGGGAACCACTCCCTGAGGCGATCAAGAAGCAGGAGGAAGGAAGGACTCGAACAGCCAGACAGACTGATCTGGCCTGCGAGCCTCCGGAACCAACTGGAGGAGGCCTTCTTCTGCTTCTTCGCGAGAAGCGACCGCCAAGCAGCCTTCGGGTCCGAAGGCTTGGCTTGGCCCTCCTCGAGCAGACCGATTCCGTGGAGATGAGAATCCATCGCGCGTCGGTCCCCCCAGTCGAGGATCTCCGCCAGCTTCGGACTTCGGGTGAAGACCCAGGATTCGAACTCCGGCTCGATCACGATGGCATCCGCACGGTCACCCCAGACGGGACGAAGCTGATCTCGAAGCTGCTGTCTCGGACTCCCCGCGGTCTGATCCTCCGCCCCGGATCCTTCGTGATCGAGAACGAGGAGGGCATGTTCGTAGCTCCGCTCGAAGTTCCTGAGGAACGCGGCTCCATGGAGTCGAACTCCTAGATCATGCCTGTGATCACGAAACACATCACTGGATATCGGACCTGTCCCCAATGCCTTCGGGCGCAGCAGGATTCCCAGGATCGCCTGCTCCATGTCCGCATCGGCACAGTAGATCAGCAGGTCCTTGCTCACCCCAGGACACCTGATGCGAGCAAGCTGCCAAGGTCCATGCTTCCCTTCCAGGCGCGCAACTTGGGATGCTGGTCTCCTCCTTGCACGATGTCCGTGGCCCCATGGGAATCCTTGGCGAAGACCAGCAGGTCCTGTGGCTTGGTCAACCCCAGCACGACCGGGGAGTGGGAAGCGAACAGGACTTGCCCCTCATAGATGGAGGACAGGGAGTCGAAGACAGCCTGCATGGCCCGGGGATGGATCCCGTTCTCCGGTTCTTCGATCAGATGGATCCCTTCGGGCAACTTCGCATAGGCCATCAAGGTCAGAGCCAGCAGCCGCAAAGTACCGTCAGACACCACCCATGAGGGAGCCGAGTATCCGGTCTCGTACTCCAACACCAGATAGCGGTGGAGATCCTCTTCGCGGAGCTTGGTCCTGACATCCTTGAGATCCGGGAGTGCCGTCCGGACATGATCGATCCATTCACGGAATCCGACCGGATCCTCATCGCGGAGATGCTCGACCACGATCGGTAGATTCGATCCATCAGGGAGGAACCGACGGGCCAACCCGGGTGGACTGGGGAGCCGCATCTTGTTCGCCTCCAGCTCGATCCTGCGGGTCCCTTCGAGCAGGAGAGCCTTGACCCAGGTGCCAACCGGGAACCGTTCTTCGTCGTCTGGGAGATTGCCGAGCGCGGATTTGCTCGGCCCCAACTTGAAGGGTGCCCCCCAGTTGCTGGTCTCCGATTTGAAGGAATCCGTTCCTTCAGCTGTCTTTCGGACCACGTACCTCCAACCAGCTTTCGAACGCTTGTTCTTCTCGACCACGATGGACACAGGCGCCTCTGGTGGGCAGGGGAACAGGGTTCTCTGGTCTTCTGCCACGACCATAGGTTCCGATTCGGATCGTGGTAGGAGCCAGAGGGTCTCGGCATCGATCGCGACCTCACCTCCATCCCCTCCCGCATGGATGGAGATCTCGTACCGGGCTCGATCCCACTTCGAGGAAAGGACACCGGCGAGACGATCGGGGATCCTGAACTCCAGGGCGATCTGAAACCCTCCTCCCCTGCCCTGGAAACAGAGATGCCTGGGATCGACGACCCTGGCCGGCCTTCCGTTCCCGAACACCGCGGCCCGGGGTCCCCCCTCAAGGAGATCCCGGACGAATCCTGGACAGTCCAGGAAGGTGGTTTTCCCCGAGGCATTGGGGCCCACCACGGCGTGCAGCCTCCCCAGGACTTGGCGCACGTATCTCAGGGATCGGAAGTTTCGAGCTTCGATCAGGGTCAGCATCCCGACTCCTTCCGGTCCATGGTCACTCCGGTAGCAGCCCGTTGAAGAACCCCAGTGGATGCCAGGGCGTCGGATTCCTCGTCCCATCGCCTCTCGAAAACGCAGGCGAATCAGTGGATTCGTCGAGGCTTTCGAGTGGTGATGGGGCGAGGAAGACGATGGCCTGGCACCGCTGGGGTTCTTCAACGGGCTGCTACGGGAGCCTCGGTCGCCAAGCCGCAACACGACCGGGTCTCCGGCCTTTCGCACTGCGCCTCATGAATCGATCGGGCTGAACACCGTTGCCCGGATCCGTTCGAGGCTCGGCCGCGGGCCCTTCCTGGCCTCGTCCACCCTTCATCCATCGCATGGCGAGATCCGCTGCGACTCCATGGGGAAGGCCAGGCCCTGCCCCGGATCAGGCCGACGGATCTCCGTCCAAGAGTCGCATCAGCTGCCCAGCCTGACGCTCCCAGTCCAGCTCGGCCACACGAGCCCGGGCCGCCTCCGCATGATCCGGCAAGGGCTCGGCGAGCATGGCCTTCGCCCGGGCCACGAAGGCCTCGGGGTCGCCCTCCACCTGCACCTCCGGCGCGAAACGCCTGGCCGCAGGGAAGTCGGTCGACAGCACGGGCAGGCCCAGGGCGAGGTATTCCTTGAGCTTGATCGGGTTGCAGTACCGGATCCAACGGCAGTCGCGGTACGGCATCAGTCCGAGGGCGAAGCCCGATCCGTAGGCCGGGATCTCCTCGTGCGTCCTGCGGCCGAGCGCGTACACGTTGGGCCGGGCGAGGAGCCCTTCGAAGGCCGCGCTCGCGTCCCCGACGAAGACCAACGAAGCCTCCGGCATCCCCTCGGCCAGGCGCTCGAGCAGCGGCAGGTCCACTAGGTGCTCGCGCAGGGAGCCGAAGAAGCCGATCCGCGGTCCCGGGATGGCTCGCATCTCCCCGGGCAGCTCCTGCCCCGGTCGAAAGGCCTCGAGGTCCACTCCATGGTCGAGGAAGACCGCTCTCGCACCGACCTGGTCCCCCTCCTCCTCCATCAGCTGCTCGTTGCAGTAGAGGACATGGTCGGCCTCGGCGAAGAGGCGCTGCTCGAGCCCGGCCAGGAACTCGCCATCCGCCTCGGGGAAGTCCCGATGCAGGTCCGACCGGTTGTAGACGAGCTTGTGCCGTGGCAGCCCCTCGGCCACCTCGAGTGCCGTCGGGGGCGTCAGCAGGACATCGGGTTCGCACAGCCCCAGCCTGCGCAAGGCGCGCCGGACCTGCATCCGCAGGAAGGCCAGGTTGCTCCGCCTCAGGCGCGGCGAACGGAAGGGCAGGGACAGAGGCGAGAAGACGTGGAAGTCGGGCAGCCCCTCGACCGGCTGACGCAGGCCACGGGCCACGGCCCGGAGCTTGCGCCGCACCTTGCCGACGAAGCCCTTGGTCCTCCCCGGTACCGGCACGCGCATGCCGATCGAGTTGACCAGCAGGACCGGCCGATGCCTCGCGCAGCGCAGCATCAGCTGCAGGTCGGAGTGTGCATGGGCGTGGTACCACCAGTCCACGCCGGCAAAGCAGAGCAGGGGCCTCGGGCTCACGCCTCCCCGCCCGCTTCCCGCCAGTCGGCGAAGGCTTCGGGCAGCAGCTCCTCGAGCCCGACCCGGAGCACCGTGGAGCCGGTCCCGGCGATCCAGAGCGGCAGGCTCGGCGCGAACTCGGACAGGAACTGCCGACAGGCCCCACAGGGGCTCGAGGGCGCCTCGGTCGGCGTCCACAGGGCCAGGGCCTCGAAGTCCTTCCGCCCCTCGGCCACACAGGACGCCGCGACGACCCGCTCCGCGCAGATCGTCAGACCGTAGGAGAGGTTCTCGACGTTGCAGCCGGTCCGGATCCCACCGTCGCCGAGCCGCAGCGCCGCCCCGCCCGAGAAACCCGAGTACGGCGCATGGGCCTTCCCCGCCGCCTCGGCCGCCCGGTCGAGGAGTTCGAGGACGGCCGGCTCACAGTCGCTCCTCAGGAGCCGCTCCAAGGGATCAGGCCTGTCCCTGCGAACCGGCCTCGCGGGCCTCGACCTCGGCCACGACCGACTCGTCGTAGATCCCGATGTAGGGCAGGTCGCGGTAGCGGCCGGCCACATCGAGCCCGAACCCCAGGACGAAGTGGTCCGGGATCTCGAAGCCGACATGGTCCAGCGGCACGTCGACCAGACGCCGCGAGGGCTTGTCGAGCAGGGTCGCGATCCGCACCGAGGCAGCACCCCGATCCAGCAGCCGCTGCCGCAGGAAGGCGAGGGTCCTGCCGGTGTCGACGATGTCCTCGAGCACGACGATCTCCCTGCCGCCTGGATCCCCCTCCATCTCGGTGACGACCTCCACGGTCCCGCTCGAGACCGTGCCGTCCCCGTAGGAGCTCAGCTTGATCCGATCGAAGTCGTCGAGCCTCCCGATCCCGGCCTCGGGTCGCAGATGGCGGGAGAGGGCCCGCGCGAAGGGCAGGGCCCCCTCGAGCACGCAGAGCAGGTACGGCGGATGCTCCGAACCCTTCCGGATCTCGAGGGCCATCTCCCGGATCCGGGCCTGGAGGGTCTCGGCTTCGATCAGTCTTGGAAACATGTGCTCAGGAGTCGGGGTCGGTCGTTCAGCAGCCCGTTGAAGAACTCCAGTGGATGCCAGGGCGTCGGGTTCCTCGTCGCATCGCTTCTCGAGAGCGCTGGCGAATCAGCGGATTCGAGGCTTTCGAGTGGTGATGGGGCGAGGAAGACGATGGTCTGGCGCCGCTGGGGTTCTTCAACGGGCTGTCAGGGGAAGGTGAAGTCGACCGCCTTCGAGGTCTTGGGGACCTCGAAGCGGAAGAGATCGATCTGGAAGTGGGCGAAGGAGGCCCGGAGCCCGGTCAGCTTGGCGTCCTTGGGCAGCGGAACCCGGATCGAGCGCCGCCCCGAGAGCGGCACCTGCGCGAAGAAGCCCGGCAGGCCGACGCTGAACAGCAGCAGGGGGTCGAGATCCAGCGGGATCATCGAGCCGCCGAAGCGGAAGCCCTACTTGCGGGTCCAGGCCATCGCCATCATGTCGAAGCGGAAGGGGTCCGAGAGGGACGTGGCGAAGAGCTGCAGGGCCGGCCCCTGGGGCAGGGCCTTGGCCAGGGTCTCGACCCCGGCGCGGAGCGGGAAGCGGCCGTTCTCGCTCCCGCCCTTGGCCCCCGGCGCCCTTGGTCCCGTAGCCGCTCGTGGCGGCCACGAAGCCCTTGGCCTGGGTCGGCAGGCTCTCGAGGTCCCGGCGCTCGGCCGCCACGCCACTGCCACCGGCGAAACCGCTCCCGTAGTCCAGGCGATCGATCAGGCTCGTGCCCATCCAGAGCTCGAGCCGGTCGCTCCCGTTGCCGATCGACAGGGCCCGGTAGGGCCAGCAGTGCAGGGGCGGGAGCCCGCCGTTCCTGCCCCGGTCCCCGTGGGCCGCAAGCAGCAGCCGGTGTGGCGAGGCGATCGTGAAGCGCCCGCCCCGTCCACGGACCTCGAGACCGCCGAGGTCCAGGGGCCAACCGCTGCGGTTGAAGAGCTCGAGGTACTCACCGGACGTGGCCTTGGGCGCACGCTGGACCTCGGCCAGGACCAGGTCGCCGGCCGCGGGCTTCCTGCCGCGGTGCTGGTCGACGTAGAACTCGAAGGCCCGCCCCCGCTGTCCCTCGAGCCGGTAGCGATGACCATCGCTGACGAGACGGATCGTTCCACCGGCATCCTCGAAGCCTGCCCAGCCGGCCCCCCGGGTCGTCCCGATCGCGAATCGCGCCGCCGTCGAGCTGACCAGCCGGTTGAGCGCCGTCGTCGAGGGATGACCGAAGCGGTTGCCGGCCCCGGCCGAGAAGACGGCGACCTCGGGCTTCAGGGCCCTGAGCAGACCGGGCGTGGTCGAGGTCCAGGATCCATGGTGGTTGGCCTTGTAGACATCGACGTCCCCACAGACCGGTGCGACGATGGCCTCGACGTCGGCGGTCTTGTTGCCGCCCCCGGTCAGGTCTCCGCCCAGCCAGCAGTCGAAGTCCCCGTACGACACCTCGAGGACCACCGAACGGGCGTTCTCCTGCTGGCTCGTGCTGCCGAGGTTCACCTTCTTGCCACCCAGGGCCTGGGCGTTGGCCGCGAGGATCCGGGCCTTGGCGCCCCCACCCAGGTCGAGGACCTGGCCGAGGACCACGGTCCGCCGGGAAGAACCGGCCGCCTTGACGTAGTCCCTGTAGCCCGAATGTCCGGGTGCCGAACTGCTGCCGCGATCCAGGACCTGGCCCACCGAGAGACCGAGGATCACCTCGTCGAGGCCGCCGATATGGTCGAGGTCGTAGTGGCTGGCCAGGACCCAGTCGAGCTTCTTGACCCCGAGCCGCTTGAGCGCGGCCAGGATCGGCCCCTTGCCCATGCCGGTGGCACCACCGTCCAAGAGCATGGCCTTGCCGGTCGGGCCCAGGACCAGGGTCGCATCGCCCTGGCCCACATCGAGGAAGTGAATCTCGAGGCCGACCGGGGCCTGCTCGGGCAGGCCCTGGGCCTCGAGTCCCGATGGCAGGGGTCCCAGGGCGAAGAAGCCGAGGAGCGCGGCGATGGAGGGGCGAGGCAGCATCCTCGAAGACTATCGGGGGGCCTCGAACTGTCCAGGGCAGGATGCCCCGGAGCCCTACATCCCGGTCCCCCGAACGACGGCACCGAAGGTGTGCGCGATCAGCTTGAGGTCGAGCCAGAGGCTCCAGCGATCGATGTACTGGAGGTCCATCTCGACCCAGCGCTGGAAGGTGACCTTGTTGCGACCCCAGACCTGCCAGATGCAGGTCAGGCCCGGCTTGACGGCCAGGCGGCGGCGCTGCCACCACTCATACTCCCGGACCTCGCTGGGCACCGGCGGCCTGGGGCCGACCAGGCTCATGTCGCCCCGGAACACGTTGAGCAGCTGGGGCAGCTCGTCGAGGCTGTATTTGCGGATGAAGTGCCCGACCCGGGTGATCCGGGGATCCCGCGCGATCTTGAAGACCGGGCCATCGACCTCGTTCTGCTCCACGAGCAGGTCCTTGGTCTCCTCGGCGTCGGTCTTCATGCTGCGGAACTTGAAGCAGGAGAAGGGCTTGCCCCCCTGCCCCACCCGCACCTGGCGGAAGAAGACCGGCCCACGATCGGTGAGCTTGATGGCCAGGGCCACGGCCAGGAAGATCGGGCTCAGCAGGAGCAGGCCCAGGCCGGAACCGAACAGGTCGATGCCGCGCTTGACGGCCAGCCGGAAGGTCGGCACGCCGCTCGGCACGAAGCCGATGGCCGGCAGGCCGCCGTACTGGTCGACGTCCGGGGCGACCCGGTCCTCGGCGATGATGCTCGGCACGTACAGGTACGGGATCCCGGCGTAGTCGCAGTCCCGGAAGACCTCCTTGACCTCCCCGTCCTTGGCGAGGTCGGAGGGGCAGATCAGGATCTGGTCGACCGCATGCTCGGCCAGGATGGTCTTGAAGTCGGCCGCGGAGCCGAGCTCCTCGGCCTCGGAGCGGCAGAGCCCACCCCGGGCACGGATCTCCTCGTCCCCGAGCTCGACCTCATCGCCGAAGAACAGCACTCCCGAGACCCGCAGGCCGAAGTGCGGGGTCGAAGCGATCTTGGCGACGATGCGGCGGGCGCCCGGGCCGCATCCGACCAGGAGGACCTGGCGGAAGTTGAGCCCCGAGGACCGGAGCCAGTGCAGCAGGGAGCGCACGAAGAGGCGGATCCCCATCAGCAGCAGCAGGGCGCTGAGGAAGACCGGCAAAGGATGGAAGGCCATCAGGCCCCAACCGAGCAGGGCCATGACCGAGCCGAGGGCGACCGAGAGGGCGAGGGCCTCGCCGAGCTCGAGGGTCTCGACGAAGTAGCCATGGGTCCTTCGGGACCCATAGAGCCGGCTTCGGGTGGCCAGGAGCATCCAGAGCAGGGCCATCAGCCCGGCCTGGACCCAGACCGCGAGCGCAGAGGGGTCGGCGTCCACGAAGGCCGCCCCGGCAAAGGGGTTCAGGAGGCGAGTGATGGCCACCGCAGCCAGCAGGCCCAGCAGGTCCGCGATGCGGATACCGGCCGAGAGCAGGCGGTTGTGGGTCCGGAGCATGAGGGTTCAGGCGAGAGGTCCCGGCCTCGGGAGGCCTGTGGGCAAGGACCGGCTCCCGAGGGAACCGGCAGGCAAAGAGCATCTTCAGGAGCGTCGGAGGCCAGCTGGCAGGCCAGCTCCGTCGCGACGGGTGGTCCAGGTCCGGGGGTCCGGGGGGCCGGGCCCTTCCCTCGCTGCCATCGGTGCCTCCCCGACAGGCCGGAGGAGCAGCCGACAAGGCTGGACACGAGGTTGGAGTCCACTACCCAACAGAACGCTGAAGCCTACCCCGCCGCGTCAAACCGGAGCGGGGAAGCACTCCGGGTCGGGGGACCCGAGGGGCGGGCCAGGCAGGGATCCCTTTGCCGCGTCCTCCGAGGGGTCGTCGGGCCTCATGAGTCCGGCGCTTGGAGCGGAAACAGGCAGGGAATCGAACGAGGAATCCCGAAACAGAAGCACGCTCGCAAGGCCCGCATCGCGCGGCACCAACGGCAGGAAGGTATCCGGCTAAGGGCCCAGGTAACCGAGCCGATCGGATTCCTTTCCATCGGCCTCGCTCCCGAGGGAGCGCTACACTTCCCCGGCCGTGGAAGCGACCGCAAGGACCCCGAACCTGGGTCCACGTTGCCAAGGATGGATCGCACCCACCGCCCGTACGAAAGCACATGGCGCAACGCATCAACATCCTTCGACAGAGCCCCGAGCCGGTCACGATGGCCCCCATGCCCGGCACCCGATCGATGGCCGAACCCGACGGCCTGACGATCAAACGCCTGCTGATGGCTCTCTTCCGGCACCGCAAGCTCTTCATCCTACTGATGATCCTGGGGACGGCCGTCGGCATCTTCGCCGGGATCAGCCAGCCGAACATCTACCGGAGCCAGGGCGACTACCTGGTCCGGGGGGGCGCGGAGTCGGTGATGCTGACTCCGTTCAGCGATCCTGAAAATCCCTTCGGGGCACCCAAGCTCCGTGGCAATGCCGCCGTCATCCTCCATTCCGACGCCCTGCTCCGCGCCGTGGCCGAGGAGGTCGGGGCCGCCGAGATCCTGGCGCCCTACGTGCCCCCGGTCCTGAGCGGCAACTCGATCACGAACAAGGTCAAGAACGCGATCTTCGGGCTGCAGGCCCTGCTGCACACCAAGCCGGTCGGCAACCCGACGGTCGAGGCCGCCGGCCGCCACCTGCGCGGCAACCTCAAGATCCACGCCGGCGGCAACAACAACATCATCCAGGTCTCGTACCAGGCCTACGACCCGGCCCGGGCCAAGCGCATCCTGGGCTCCTACATGGACCTGGCCCGACGCAAGCACCTCGAGGCCTACCTCGGCGAGGCCGAGGACAAGATCCTCCAGGAGAACCACGAGGGCTTCCGCAACGCCTTCGAGGCCCGTCGCCGCGAGAAGAAGGAGTTCCTGATCTCGCTCGGCATCCTCGACTTCGACCAGGAGTGGGAGCGCGTCGACGACGACCTGCGCACCTTCCGCAATCGGGTCCGCGACCTCGAGCGCCGCGAGAAGGAGAACCGCCGCCTGCTGGCCCGCAACGAGGCCGCTCTGGAGACCCTGCAGCCGACCAGGACCATCGAGGTCGTCGAGACCGTGACCGATCCGCGGATCGAGGACCTGAGGACCGAGATCCGGATCCAGAAGGACAAGATCCGGGATCTGCGAGCCCGGTCCGCCCGCGAGAACCTTCCGGAATTCAAGACGGCCCGACGCCTGCTCAAGGCCTTCACCGAGGAGCTGAACGAGCTCGAGGCCCAGCCGTCGAAGGCCCGGAAGACCGAGAAGGTCGTCGACAACGAGGAGTACCGCAGCGCCCGCCGCAAGGTCGACACGCTTCGGGCCGAACTCGAGCTGATCGAGAGCCGCCTCCCCCGTGCCAAGGACGAGTACGAGGTCCTGACCAAGAGCCACAAGGCCCTCTCTTCCCACCGGGAGCGCTACCGCGACCTCGCCGAGGAGGAGACCGAGGCCAAGCAGGCCCTCCAGAAGTCCGAGAGGCTGCTCGAGATCTCCCAGCAGAAGAAGAAGCTGACCTCGGAAAACCTCAGCTCCCTCAACATCGTCAACAAGGCCTCCCTGCCACTGAACAAGGAGGGCCCCCGCCGGGGCCGCATCCTGCTGCTCTCGCTGATGGGCTTCCTGGGCACCGGCTTCCTGCTCGTACTCCTGCTGACCCTGACCGACAAGACCGTCCGCTCGCCCGAGGACCTCGAGGCGGCGCTGGGCATCCCGACACTCGCGATCGTGCCCCAGCTCGACCGCCGCAACATCCGCCGCCACGCCGAGCTCCGGCACTCCAACTGGAGCTGAGAGGCTCCCCGAGGACCCCACACCCATGAAGAGTCTCGTACCGGTCGAAGGCAAGCTCGTCGTCAAGAAGCGCGAGGTCTCCCCTCTGCTCGAGGAGACCCGGCACCTCTGGACCCGACTCTCGATGCTGTTCCGCCAGGGCCTGCCCCCGGTGCTGCGCATCGGCTTCACCTCGACCCACGCCGGCGAGGGCACATCCTCGATCGCGACCAACTTCGCCTACACGCTTGCCGAGCAGGAGATGGAGACCTGCCTCGTCGAGTGCAACTTCCGCACGCCCAGCCTGACCGGGCACTTCGAGCTCGAGAACCCGCGCCACTTCGGCGAGTACCTGGCCGGCGAGGCCTCCCTGCCCGAGATCATCCAGCAGCAGGTCTCTCCCAACATGGACCTGATCGTCGCCGGCCCGACCCAGCGCGACATCTACGCGATGTTCTCGAGCCACGAGTTCCCCAAGGCCCTCTCCTCGCTCCAGGAACGCCGTCGCGCCATCGTGCTCGATGCCCCGCCGCTGTCCTCCGCTCCGGAGGCCTGCGTCGTGCTCAAGAACCTGGATGCGGTCGTGCTCATCGTGCAGGCGAACAAGACCAAGAAGGCGGCGGTGACGCGGTCGATGGCGACGCTGCAGGCACTGGGGGTGCCGATCGTCGGCGCGGTCTTGAACAAGATGGAATACGATCTGCCGGTTGGGGTGGATCAGATTTTTTAGGGCGTTCCTGGGGCTGGGCTCTGGGCGTGCTGGGGGCTGGTGGGGTCGCGGGGGTCCATCTCACTTGGCTTCATAC
>WURV02184759.1:0-12921 GCA_011762755.2 Epimenia babai | reverse complement strand
GCACCAGACCGGTTATCTGGGGGTCGTGGGTTCGAGTCCCATCAGGGGTATGGGTTTTTTCCTGTGCATTTCTCTCCTACCATTAATAAAGTATCACTTGAACCTAGCCCTTCCGTCTTTTGTATCCATATATCAGGATCTCGTACCATCATGATATCGTAAAAATGTTGATGTAAAAATCTCGAGATTGAAAAATCAGCAAGATTTGTATACTCTAATGTCAGCGTCACTCCGATTCTTATTCTACAGCTTATTATTGACGATTATGGGGCAGTATTATGGGGCAGTATAGTGAAAAGTGTGGTTCGGCATGAATGATTCTACCCAGGGAAATTAGATAACGGGTATGGCAACTCGTGTGACATCTGGGTTTATTTTCTAAGTTACATCCCTTTGGCATGGATTTATGGGACTCCAAGACCTCGTATGTTGGTAGGTGGTTTTCAATTAGGTATGATAGTGTCTTTAGGCCCCCCCCCCCAGACATCGGGTGTTGGTTTTGGTGTTCATAAATGAGCGTCCTTATAAAACTGACCAAATGCTGTGAATAAGTATCAAAATCGCAAATATCACGAAGGTGAAATAGATACTATCCATAGAATATCTTAAGTAAAGCCACGTGAGAGGGGGAAAATTCCCAGCAGGCCCACACTGCAAGTGGAGTACGTGTGTATTATGACATATATGTGAAGTTGGCCAACCTAATAGTCCTACAGTTGCAGCCCTAATCAAACTAAATATAGTTGGCACTTGGTAAATATTTTTGTTTGTGCAACAATTCATTAAGGCTCATGAATTATCATTCACCGGGAGCCTCCTACTTGGGGGTGATTAGACAGATAAATAAATAATGGTCGCAAAAATTATCAAAAATATGCCGCAGAATTTATCACTTCTCAAAGATGTCTGTGTTTTTATGTTACCACCTCATAGGGTTTGATGCTTACACTACTTTAATAGCGCCTACTTAATACTACAGCATAGCAATCAATGCACACACGGTCCTCCATATATCCACAGCGAAGGGACGAAATTTGAGCGATTTCGCCCTGATTCTACTTCAATGACAGACTTAGTGACCGCGGTGAAATGCACCCCGCCCTACTCCCAGTATGGGAGTTGAGGTGTTTATGCGTAGCAAGCCGCTTCAAGCGTATATGCCGGATGAGTCAGCGTCATATATGTATGCCTGTATACTATATAATATAGTATGTAAATTAGCTATTCCTACCCCCATAGTTTCAAATAAACCAACCTGTTTTTGGCATTGCTGTTGGGCCATATATATAAACTACCTACATAAATAAGAGAGAACAATAGACATACTAAAATGGCTTGCCATCCCGCCAATACAAATATTATATTCCCCATAATCAGAAATTAGACAATGCTGCTGACGATTTTCACAACGCGATCATTGAAAAATCATCATGTACTTTTTAAGTGTCAATCATACATTATCGACGAAGAGTTATCGAACTTGTTCGGTGTTTAAAGTAACATAATGTAGTGTAATAAACACGGCAACGCTAAAAAAACGACACGCTCCAGTTCACGGTACTCCTGGCGATGATGTGTGGACTCGACAAGAAGTTTTACGACGACTGTATGTAACATCGCATTCTGTCAACGCAAAAAACTCACGAAAGCTCGCTGCTTGCTTCGATGAAATCATCAGTTAGACGACCAAGGCGAGAAAATGACATTTATGTTATTCAATTATATTTTAAGGTGCTATCGAATATGGCCAAAGGCTACGCTAACGCAATCCTAGATACACAGCCTGTTGGTAACTGAGCTGAACATACAATACACTAGACATGATAAAAAGTGTTTAATCATAAATTAAAACACTGGAAAAAGCAACGTAAAAACATCGAGCTGATGCCATAGCAAAAAATACTACAGCATGGCAATCAATGCACACACGGTCCTGCATAAATCCACATCAAAGGGACTAAATTTCTCATGTATATCCGAATAACATGTATAACACTTTCAACTACAGATATCATGTAATGTATAACACTTTCAATTACCCAATCACTCAGAAGAAGACTTCCGTGTGCTCATCCTCGTGAAAGTCCACCAAAAAGGACGCATCAACAGGAAAATCCAAGAATTAAAGATGATAAACAAACTCAACTGTGTCACTGAAGGACTAAACCGAGATGAGGGATTTCTCACACACTACCGCGACTAATCTCTCCACATTAGACATACTATTGACAACCAATCACAGCCAATATCTATATATATATTATCACCCTTCTTTATCCCCCTTGTATCCTTGTATACCTTTCTTTGTTCCTACTACTATTTTTCTGACCACCTGTTGTTTTCTTGCTACCTTTTGCCAGTCTCACTTTATTTGCCCACTTTCTATAGCTCTACACGCTGTGTTTATCCTTTGTCCATACACCTTTGTCTTCTTCCCACTCCAGTCGTAGCTTTGATCATGTCCTTTATCGTCTCCTCTGTGATCTTTGTAGTTGCAGCGTGCTTTTGGTCGAGTATTTAATTTGTGTGCCATCTCTGCTCACTCATTACACCTGATGAAGTATACTTGATATACGAAAGCTTGCGTTAATCCTTATATAGTTAGTCAACAAGGTGTTACCTTTGTATTTTCGTATTTACAACATGGCTAACACGCTGCTGCACCCCGCCTCTCCAATGCAGTCCCAATCTACAACTGTCAGCCAATTTAAAAGCGATCTCAAAACACACTCATTTAGCATTACTCTCACTAAATAGTTCAACAGTACTTTATTAATTTACCGTGAATCAACACTTTCACAGTGAGACAGTGAGATTGACTGTTTCTGTTTTCATTTTGACTGTTTCTGTTTTTCATTTTGGATCAAATGAAAAGTGCCCCGAGCCTGGTGTAAGCCTGGGACGGGTTGCGTTGCAAAAAATAATGATAGTATACGGGAAAATAAACGACATTTGTACGTTATTGTGCCAGAGTTAAGTAATTCTATTAGACCAAGAAAAGGGCGTGGAAATCAACCCCGAATCATTTCGCCCCAACCGCAATTGTATGCCTCGATAGTGACGCATACTTTTCTATGGGTTCATGACTGTACTAAAACTGTAAAAATCGAACAACTACATTCTTTAGCACAGCTGGAACGTAACGTGCGTCACAAAGGTGTGTTTGTATGAAAGGTTCTCTATTATATGATACATAAATTCAGGATTTATTCGTTAATACACTTATCGATTATTGCGTGTATAGGACGTTTACCCATTATCTACGACCCCCTTAATACCAACGCACGGCCACTACAGTTCGTATTCCTGCCAATAGTATTGACACAATCCAAGGCTTTAATAAGCCATTATGCAAATGCAAACGAATTTATCAAAGAGAGCAGCTCTAACGGGATAATATCGCCTCCCTTAGGCAGCGTGAATGTTGACAATAGTTATGTATCTTATAGTCCGTGCCCCACACGTTCTCGTGTCACAACTGTATTGAATTTTGTAGGTTCCAATAGTCGAAGTGTTAAGTGCTTCGCCGACGGTATAGAGAGAAATAAAATATCGCGTAATGTAACATGGCTGCTATTCATTAAAATCTGTTAATATCAACAAGGGTTACTGTGGCATGATTCATACACGTTGTTGATTGATTGACAGTCGTATATCGTGTTTACCATATCCTGTTCGGCCTATAGATCGACAGACTTTTTAAATAATCATTAGTGATCATATAGAAAATTCACTTGTAAATGAGGACGTCAGTCAAAGCTTCCTAGTAGCAGGTATGTGCTAGTTTTTAAATTATAAATTATATTGATTGTAATTATAATTGATTATAATCATTCGGCTTCTTGCATGTCGGATTAGTTACAACAATTATAAATCAACTATAATCAATTTTCTATTCTCATAACTGATATATTTTATAATTTATGGTTATTCAATACATTTACGTTATTCTCGATGGCCAGGTTATCATAAAACCATAACTTGTAGGATTAATACTGAATGAATGATTTTTAAGTTCAAGTAAGTCTCGAAGACCTGATGCATATATATGAAACGGGAAGGTAAGTGTACACATCTTGACTAAAATCCCGTCAACAGTAAAATCCTTATTGCTCATAGCTTTATCGTTATCCAGCGGATTGTACACGCTACACATTGGTGAGTTCACTTTACAGTAAAGGCCGTGAATATTTACGATAAAAATAAAGTTAAAACAGTTTTATGAGCCAGGGCTCTCATATGCGCTTTTCAATGAACGATTATCGCAGTTATATTCAGGGCAGATACAATACCTCCGACACTTGCGTATCACGGGTCAAAGATGATAGCAAACATCTACCTAAATTAGAGACGGGTTTACTCCAGCAATCGGGGATAAATGACTGATCATTGAGGAAAATTCGACTTGTGGGCGGTTTCGAACCCGCGATCTCCTGGTTAGGAGTCCAGAGCTCCCATCACTCGATTAACGGCATCTCCAATGACGACCGTGTGTCTCTTTATGGTCCTTTGTCTTGATCGTTTTCAGACATTACTTCATTTATTTTACATTATCCTCGTAACGCGCAATGTTCCAAGTGCTCTTGTGACACACCGTATGGTTTAGTTGTCTTGTTTAGCTTGGAGCAATACCAGCTGATAACGTGTATCCACGGATCAAGTGGAGTTAACGAAAGATTATTTAATATCTTATCCAATATAAACTTCGGTATTTAATAATCCTACTCCATGGTCGGTGTTCTGCATTTTCGGTAACCTAGGAAAACGATAGGTGTAATGAAATTTTTTATATTGAAAGTTTGATATGTCATAGTTCCGCACCCTTGTTCGTTGTTTTGAACATTCGTATAACTTTTTATTGAAAGAATGTCGGGCCACTTATATCATGATCTTTATTATCCATATTTTTCGTCGCTTAACTAAATACGATTTTCGAAATCTTGGTAGTAGTTCGATAAACTGCGATATCCCCAGTGTTTTATTCATTTACACAGGTGAGGTTTTTCAAGTTACCCTTTAGCTTGTATTGGAGAAACAGCGTTTTGTTTCTTTTGGTGTTAACTTTTAATACAGTTTCTGGTTCATCATCATCATCAGTATTAATCGTCGTTGGACATAATACGATTCACTAGATCTCGGTATTTTTTCTTGTCATGTGCAATAACCCACGTGTCTTCTTTCATCAAATCAAGTGTGGTGCCTTTTAAGTCAGATTCTGATTGTTTTAGCCGTCATTTTTTGTCTCCCTCTTGGTTTACTTGTATGTATTTCTCTTAGCTTCCTCGAGTTTCTGGTTGGACCAATAAATTTCGCAGTTATCTGCCCTTAACCCTACGACATCACTATAAGGGCACATTATTAAGTTGATATTGTGACGTATGATATCGAGCGTGTCCTGTCGGCTGAGATCGCCGAGGTGTTTTCATCCCGTTTTGCGCTGGATGTGGTCTTAGGCTTCTCCGATACAGACACCGAGGTTGGTATAGACTGTAGCGTTTGCATTGCTGATCAAAATTAATAGTGTGAAAGTAAATGATGTTTCATGGAGGCCTCATAGTTGAAGACATGCTGACGATAAGTTAAATCGAATGTAAACCACTAATTTAGTGACTAAATGATGTACTCATTGGCTGTGGGAATCTCTTCGACAAATTTACCTCGCGTTATATTGAATAGTTGATTATCATAATGATTTGACGTAAAATCATTATGATAATCAACTATTCAATATAGAATTTTGACAGTTCAAGATCCGTCGGCGATGCGGGTAAATGCTGGATGATGTAATGCTAAATTAAATATCGTGTTCTCTTATCGCCCCTCGCCGTTTATACGGTGTAAATCACGTGATCTTGTAATCGTCACAGTTATATATGCCACAGTACTGTTTCGCTATCGTAGTTGGTAACCGACCCGTGTGTTCAGATAGTCTAATGGAAAACAGCTTGAAACAGTCGATAAATATATTCAGTAGATTTATGTTACATCAAACTAAACATTACTAAACGTAGAATCGGAACTGTTTATATGAATATGGACGACCTCACTTTTGTTGGTGTTTTCCGATGTCTGGATATTAATTCGAGATCGCCGATTAAAGACAATGTTCGCGTGACAGCATGAATGAAATTTAAAGTCTATGCTATCGACTTATAGCTCAAAGGATACCATTTCTACATCCATTGAATTGACATGAAACAGAGAAAAACAACGAAATTTAGTCACACGATGATTATTTTCACTCTTGATTAACAGATAATTTGACAACAATGATTACGTACAATTTTTAACATTACGCCCCATGGTGCGGTGATATCGATCTGTAGTTGTTTTATCCCTTTAAATGTGTTGTGTAATCGAAAACTCTTGTTTCGCGTCCGAGCTGATAACACGAGATAACAGGAAATTCGGGTAAAGACAAACACATGACGTAAACGATACCGCTACATAGCCTACTTTCATTAGATTATATAATGGTGTCGACGTGGATTACTGTATTAAATTTTATTGATTCAATCGCGATGTATAATTTATTAGAGACATGGCTGTCTAATAACGGTGAAATATCCAATGTAATTATTTCACATCCAACGAACAGTGAATAAGACACGCGATGTTTGCGTGGCGAACAGTGAATAAGACACGCGGTATTTGCGTGGCGAACAGTGAATAAGACACGCGATATTTGCGTGGCGAACAGTGAATAAGACACGCGGTATTTGCGTGGCGAACAGTGAATAAGACCCGCGGTATTGGCGTGGCGAACAGTGAATAAGACACGCGGTATTTGCGTGGCGAACAGTGAATAAGGCACGCGGTATTTGCGTGGCGAACAGTGAATAAGACACGCGGTATTTGCGTGGCGAACAGTGAATAAGACACGCGGTATTTGCGTGGACTTGATATGACAGGTGCCGTTCACTTTTTAAAAGACGCCATAAATCGGGAATCGATTTCAATTTCCTGCGCTCTACCTTCTTTCTCCGTATCTAGCGATATCGCGTGGTAGACGAGAAACCACATACTGTCATAGGCGACGCGCGGCACTCTTGCCGCGACTACACATTGGGCTATTTAATTCAACGAGATTCATAGAGTGTACCATAACGTGGTTAACAAGTTTGATATACAATAATGCGTCGACACCACCGAGACATAGCCGTCCGTGTTAGCTACCGGTGGCTACGTATATTTATGGGTGCAATATAAAACCCAACATTATATCTCACGCTACTAAAGCTAATTAGGTCATTTTCACATTATTCAATGAGAATAATCGCAATACCACCGCGAAAAAATTGTTGGAGAAATGCACATGAAAAACCTAGATGCCTAGCTCTGATTAGACCACATTGGCTATTCCCTTAAACACGAAAAAATGGATCACTTCAGAATACCTGAAAAATTCAACAACTTTACTGAAAGGTTATAAACCTTCCGAAGCATTCTGTTCTATAATTATGTAGGGTATGTGTTAGATCTGTTGTAGTGTTTCAGTTACTCCTTGATGATGGAACCTATTTCGTAAGTCCTCAATCCGACATAGGGTCCAACCTGTATATTCAGTATGTTCCATCTTTCTCTGTGTTCAGAAGACGAGAGGGTTGAACGAGGGAAACATGTTCATCTACGTGATGTACGGCAAGAACGAGTCTCTCATCTGTAACCCGTGCTGCGCCGTCATCAACCTGTTGAACAGCATCCAGAAGCGCACGGGCTACTCAAACCCGAACTTCCTGCTTGACCTCTCTGACGAAACGGGTAAAGACTTAGTCGATAAAGATATATGTGTGTATCACCGGGGAGATGGAGAATCGTATGTGATACAGGTGCTAAATAGAAAGAGACAGGGAGACGTTAACATAGACCCTCTGGTGTTGCAGCAGATCTGTGACGTATGTCGTGGCTCGTCAGTTGTAGCGATTAGTTTATGCAGTGTATTTGTCTCGTCTTCATGTTGGTCTTGAACCAAAATGGCTACCTCTGTAGCCTTATAGTATACGTACATCGTCTTTCTTCGTATGGCTACAACTTGTTCCAATGCTGCCAGTTCTATATGTTTCTTATGGATTATACATGTATTCCGTGAAAACTTCGTAAATTTATTCGTAACAATTTGAATAAAGTAGAGAATCGAGGGCAACACCTTTTGTATAGTTTTGTACACTAAAACACTAGCTTTACTGTTGAGCTTTTACATACACACCATGCTTAACGAGGAGCTATTTATAGTCACCCCATAAAAAATGTGTTACCATTGATCTCTTTATTATTATTAAACTCACAGGGTTACCTTCCCTTTATAGCTATTAAAATAACATCGGATGTGACACGACAGGTCTGATAAAAGAATTGGACACCCACAAGAACGAATATGCTTCCAAACACTTGCTTTCTCACGGGACGTACATACTGGTCAAGAAACTCTTACTTCCGAACGGACACCGAAACGACGACGCTCTCGATGGCGCCGCGACCGACCACGATTTCGTGTCGACTATCGACGGAATTCGCTACCAATACATCCCGCTACTCGATAAACACACCGAAATGTTCCCAGATTACAAAATACACCTGTCACAAGTGGATAAAAAGAAAATTAAAAAACCGGGCATCAAAGGTCCCAGTCCGGCGGGACGATTTACTACCAAATCGAAAAAAGGCTCAAATAAAACACTCCGCAAGAAATAACAATTCTCGTCCGTATACGACGAATTTCAATAACTATTGTATACATTGAGATATTAAATTATTTTATTAATATGATTATGTATGCGAGGAAAATAAACGGTATTCAGATATTTACAATGATGGTTGGTTGGATGAGACACCCACTTCGAAGTTTGCCATATATGGGGCAGATATTTTTTTTGTTTTAGCAATACACGCTGCGTATGTTATTCACTGTTCACGGGACATTTCGGGGCAAACGGTGTTAAATGTGTATGATCGGAAATGACCTACCAATATGAGTCACAGTCAGACGTCACCGCATAAATCTAGAATGTTATCGAGCTTCATGGGGGAACCCCCATGGATCGTCTAATTGGACGTTCGCGGAGTGGTGATTTTTAGATTTGCACCAGCCCTGAACGGCGATGTTTTTTAATTAATAATATATTAAACATTTTACTCGGTTAGTACATTTTTGTTACTAATTGAAATAAGTTAAGTTATTACAGCACTTGCACTAATTATTCCCATTATTCCCATAGCACATCTACGGTATAGCCAACGATCGATCTCACGCGTGTCACGTGTATCCATCTCTAACACACGTTGCTGTCTGATCATCTGATCACAGACCAAGTTCTCGGGTTTAGATCAACTTCCGCCACCGCCTTCCTACACCGACGACCTCGACACCGTAACCATAACAGCTCAGAAATCTTACACTTAACACTTTATCTAAAAATCGAGAGAGGTAAATACTGAATAACAAATAAACAAAGAACACAGGTGTGGCCACGTCAAGACATGATTTATTACTCAGTATATACAAGCGCTAGTAAATTGAGGATTGTATCGTGCGTATTGTGGATATCGAGATATATATATATATATATATATATAATACTGTGGCACGAGCGTGTTCTTACCATTAGGTCCATCCCTGTAGTCCGAGAGCAAATAAAAATATTCCCATTAGGTCCAACGTATGCTTTGCTAACTTTTCCCATACTTTTCCGTTACTTCCAATGTCATGTTAAGTTGTTATGTCTACATTACAAATCTTCAAAGAAAAACCTGGGAAAATGGATACCATTAGAAAGAATGGCGTAGGCTGGAAACTTCGTTATATCACAGTCAAGGTGGAGACAGCCAAAATAGCGCGTAACAACTGCCGCAATATGGCGCAAAAAATCGATTCACTCTCAGTGAGGTCGTACAAAAAATCTGTTCACCCGCTATTGGATTAACGAAATAAACGAATATAGGCCATCGAGGACATCGGGAGTCCATCTGTTGGCCATCCTTAATCAGAAATAGATGTCAACAACCGATGTTTCCATGTACTTTTAGTTAGTAAAATTATTAGTACAAAATTATCTCGTTTAAGCCGTCTGCAAAATACGAAGTATGGCCATTCTTTATTTCATTTTTTCATAAATTTTGGAAGATAATTGAAATTTATGGAAGATAATTAGGTGCATTTAGTTGATTAAAGCATCTAGTATTTACATTTTTTGTGTATGATAAATCGCACTACTGTTGATTCGTTCATCTGTGAATTTACACAGGTACACATGACACCTGCGTGTATATTGTGAAGTGGAAACCGCCGTCAGTCATATTCACTGTATATCGATGTGTATAAGGTTAGACAGAAATCGGACACTGAATTGAAACATGTAGAAAATGGAGTGTGTAAAAGCTAGACGCCTGCTAACATGATATCGTATAATGTAAAAGCGACAATAATAATGTGGCTCACTCGGTGATCACAGCGAATGGTGTATAATTTTATGAGACGGTGGTTCAGGTGGTTTGGGTCTATTTCGAGTTCTGCGTATAATTTGTTAATGCGGTTGCTGCACTACAGCCCGGATGCGTGACAACTGACCGCTCATGAACCACTGGCCGCACGGTCAACTTGGCCTTGCGACAGCAGCTATGAATTTGAATAGGACCGAGTTTCTCGGTGTCTCGTTATGAGGGCGACAGAAACGCCCATCACCACCCCCCGGGATGTGACATTTACATGAGATTGTATCAAATCCTTAAAATAGGAAATATCTCATGAAGCTGACATCAACAATGTTGCGGAAATGTGGGGTAAACCCTGGCTCATGGGCCAAACCCCGACTCATGGGCCAAATGCAGGCCAATCATTATAAAAAAGCGTGGTCCATGAGGTGATTGATGTAAATACGGATATGCGTTGATAATCGAAACAATAGATGCATATAAATCCAAATATTATTCGTATAATCATAGTGTAAGTTGGGGAGAAGGTTGGGAGGGGGGGGGGGGCATTCCTGGTATGAAAGCCACGCTGTGGGCATTTATAAAATGGCGCGACATGAAATGAAATTTTATTGATTTATAGTGCCCTTCTAACACATGGCTATCAAAGACACTTTACAAATTTATGGTTAGTATGATTAACTAGAAACACCAGGAATACGGTTCAAGATCGAACAAATTGACGTTTCACCTCACGATTGATTCTGCTCAATACATTCACGATATGATGACAGGGTAATAGAATCGCAACTTATACAGATGCGTACTGTTATGTCTGCGTGTTGGGCTAACGGGTTAGTAATTAAGGCTCATCTTAATAAGCTTTCCCCATCGCCGATAAATATACGAGTCAAAGCTAGATTTTCTCTACGATACGATATCACACGGTTGTGATTGTGAGAGGCGCGCGTCTTTATGTGTATTTGATGCGATACGATCCGTCACGTTGCTAAATCTCGACTGATGCCCGAGCAAAAAAGTATTTCCTTCGAGCTTTCGGTTGCTACTATTGCTATTATACGCGACAATAAAACGCGATGAATTCTCGCGCAGTTGAAATAAAATACGAAACGAAATATATTCGATTGAAAGTGCACCAATAGCATCGCAGTCTCGCACGGTTTAGCAGTCTAGTACATAAGCTACGCGGGGTGATTTCTACGAACGTAAAACGCACGCACGCGCGATCAACGTTATTCGTTTGCCGTAAAAAAACGGCGGGATTCACAAAAACGAGTAATTAAAATTTCGAGTCAACAACAATCCAGTGGGTATATTTGAATATGTGCAATTGTTATTTTACTTGATAGACGCGTTGAAGCACGGTCGAGGCCGGATGCGGGTGGGTGGTGGCCGACGCGATGAGGCTGGGGCGAGTGGCGACGCCCGTGAGGGTGAGGTGTGGGCGATACCTCGTCATCGAAGCACATCGGGGACCGGTGGGTCGACCGTTGACGTGCGGATACTGAAAACAGAGGGGGAAAAAATATCGCTGGACGTGTCGTGCTGAAACCGACGTAACAGCTCGCGTTTTCGCGTATCCTCTTGATTCGGTGTTTGTTACGGATGCGACTGCTGTGGCTGTTTTAGATACCGTGGATATATGTCGCTCGTTGTTATCACGAGAGTTCGCGACCTTTCGATACGACTATAATTATCATTGCTGAAGATCGGTGAACACATCACTGCTTCAGTGTGTCTCGAATATACACGGTGTAAACTCGTAATTCACTGTCGTCTTATGGCAATGAAATGTACAAAAAAAGATACCGAGGAAAATAACTCAAAGTGTAGCAATACGGTGTGGTGTTGATGGTAATGATAAAAGGGATATTTAAGAAGATTCCATTAATAGAATTGTTGGATTGTTCTAGTCAAGGGTGGTGTATGGGGGGCGTGTGTCTTTGGCGGGCGTGAGCGTGGCGGGTGTGAGTGCGGCGGGTGTGAGTGTGGCGGGTGTGAGTGTGGTGGGCGTGAGCGTGACGGGCGTGAGCGTGGCGGGTGTGAGTGTGGCGGGTGTGAGTATGGTGAGCGTGGCGGGTGTGAGTGCGGCGGGCGTGAGCATGGCGGGTGTGAGCGTGGCGGGCATGACTGTGGCGGGCGTGATTGTGGCGGGCGTGAGTGTGGCGGGTGTGAGTGTGGCGGGCGTGAGTGCGGCGGGTGTGAGTGCGGTGGGTGTGAGTGTGGTGGGCGTGAGTGTGGCGGGTGTGAGTGCGGTGGGCGTGAGTGTGGCGGGCGTGAGTGTGGTGGGTGTGAGTGCGGTGGGCGTGAGTGTGGCGGGCGTGAGTGCGGTGGGCGTGAGTGTGGCGGGCGTGAGTGTGGTGGGCGTGAGTGTGGTGGGCGTGAGTGCGGCGGGTGTGAGTGCGGTGGGTGTGAGTGTGGTGGGCGTGAGTGTGGTGGGTGTGAGTGTGGTGGGTGTGAGTGTGGTGGGCGTGAGTGCGGCGGGTGTGAGTG